>JBCEWB010060877.1:3211-13691 GCA_039654565.1 Peronia peronii
CAACCCCCCCCCCCCCCCCCCCCCCGTGGACTAAACTGAAGATGTTCGGGCTTTCAAAAATCAATGTGTGAATGTGTATGAGAGAGAGAGAGAATGAGACAGACAGAGAAAAGCGAGAAAGAGAGAGAGAGAAAGAGAGGGAGGGGTATAACTGTATATGCGCTCGCCAAGCAAAAATCTCTCTCTTTCCCTGTTACTTTTTGCCATGCGTGAATCCTTCAACTCAGTTACAGCACACATGGGCAACATAATTATATACACAAAACACAAGCCTACACAAAGTACTGTGCTTTTGCGGCACTCGAGAATGGTCAACGCCTACTCAAAATCCTCTCATGTTTCCTGACACATAATAGATCATATCATCGGAACACGCGTACTTGATTCCTCACAAGGAATACAACTCGGTACTCACTGTTTTCATCAGGGACAACAAGGCCACGATCAATTTTAAACAGTTTCACTCTTTCATGTGTTATACGTAAAGAAAATCACAGTCACTTCCCGTTTGATTTCCTGCTGTTTAGCATTCTTTAGCATAATGTAATCACAAGAACGTTGGGAGGAAGAAGGAGTCAAGGACGACAGAGGAAGAAGGTTTGAGACAGCATAACGCCATGGCTTAAAGCAGAATCACGACCAAAGTACTCGTACTAACAGCAACGAAGGTTCCCAGGATATGTTCCGGGATTTCTCGATTCTGAGCATACTTCATGGCAAGGTTTGAATGATATTCTTCCGTTGTCAGAAAATATTTCTCCAATGGTTTCATAATGTCTATCAATCTCTGTGGCAAAATACTACTAAGGAAAGTGACATTACAGACAGTGATAATGCTTTCCTCATGTGTTGATATAAACTAGGCAGATCTTAACTATACGTTCCTCCTTTGTAGAAAAAAAAAACAACGATTATATCATTACACAATATATCCAACAAAAAGCTGCTCCAAGTGCAATTTGTCTTCCTCGGCTAAAAGAATTGGAGATCATCATCCAAACAGACATGGTATTATCTCAGCACTAAATCAACTGTGGTCATCTTCATAAATGAGAGATAAAACGCTGACACAGTTATTGAATTAAGACATGACAGTTATGTGATAGGATAGTGATAACACCTCTACTTTAAATGTGTGACATCTGGTCATCTGGGATCCTGAGGTTTATCACTATTCGGTTTATTAATTAAAGAAAGACAGGGAATACCATTTTTTTCTTCCTTATCCCTGTAAATGGGTAACCATGGATATTATCGAAGAGGAATCGCCTCGCTCCCAAATGAATGACCTAGCTCAGAGTTTGGCCGTTTGTTTTCTGATGCATTGCTGGATTCTACATGACGCGTTTCACCTATGGTGAAATGAAGGGAAAGAAAACACACAAACAAAAAGACATACATATGAAAGGAGACGTCAAGCTCAGTTTCCATCTTTACAATGATGTTTCCTGATGTTCTAAAATCACTTTTTTTTTTTTTTAAAGACAGGCCATTTGCTAGTAAGCATGACGAAATCTGACCATATTAAGCGCCTGGTGAGGAGGGGATGGAGACTGGCAGGGTTGCATAAAAAGGAAAAGAAGAATCTATGCCATAAATCTGCAACAAAACCCATAAAAGGGTTATGGACTCGAAAACTACTGAATGGATCCATATGAAATTTGGAACAAACCATTGCTGCATGAAGATCTGTGTTTCTACTTACATAAAGTCGAAAAAAGCTTACTATGTTTGACTTTATTCTAAAAAAGCCATAATAATTGAATAGTAATCTCGCGAACGTGTTTGGTCCGAATTGTACGTTCGACAGAATGACGCATTCAAAACACCAAACACGTTTTCTTTGAGTAACATTCACTTAAATCATCCAAAATACCAACATCCAGGTGCGCACGCTTGCCATATACTTTAAGTCGCAGGACAGTATCGGTTTGACCAATATTTAAAAGATCTCCCACGAAGGTCGTGGGTTCTCTTCGAGTGAAAGAGAAAGGTGGAGATAAGGAAAAAGGGAGATAGAGATAGGGAGAAAAGGGAGGGGCAAAAAAGGGGGGCAAAAGAAATCAAGACAATATTCACATGATGACATACATGTAAATCTAGGCGTAGAGAGTCTGTTCTACTGTCCTATTGCTGTTTTTTCTTATATTAGAGAAGACTGATAACCGAAAAAAAAAAATCGGAGTGACTATTACGGCCATGTGGGATGTTTATTTGGGTTTGGGCCAGGTGAGCATTTTTAGCCAGATTCATCTGTTACTAAAAAGTTGTGTGGTGAATACTGTTCACAAGTCAACTGAGACGAGGGCACATGGCCTCATTAGACTGTTGGTCTATTGCGGCCGTATGGCCTCAATAGTCGCTACAAAATTTTTTTTTAAAAAAATACATAATATAATATGGAAAGGGAGGAGTAGGAATTACATGTTGTTGGGGAGAACAGGTGACGGGGTCCTATCAGTTCCATTTTGTATCCACACTACACTTTGATCAACAGTCCGGACTATCCGTAACATTTTCACTTTTTATTATATTAACAACGACCGACAATTTCAAACATATAACTTTTAACACATTTCACCGACCGACAAAATGAAACAATTTAAAACACTACTTTTACTATATTTCAAGTTCAAATAATAACCGTTCAAAAATTAAATGAAAAAAACAAAAATTCTACTCTACGCCTGCAAGAACAACAGATAGACTGATCCAGTGCACCAGAACCTAACTAATCGCCTGGAGTGGGCAAAGGGGAAGTTCACCTCAGGGTGTGAGCCGCTGAAATGGGGCAAAGCACAATGTAGGCCGCATTGCACAGTTGGACCTCATTGTTGACACTGTCAGTGACCTCGATCGTTGTCATGGACATGACTGGGACTGATATAAGCTTGATTATAAGTATCCCTTGACTTTGTTAACATACACCATACTATTTTTTTCTTTGTTGTTTTGGTACAATGCACTGACACTATTTCTTCGTGCCGTGTCAGTACAGTCAGCGCTGTGTCACATACATGTACATAGAACAATGTGCAATCAGCGATCCTCAGGTTTCTAGTCTAGTCTTGATCTCTTTAGATTATATCTTTGCATTCACTAACTGCTAATTACAAATCTTACACCAAAAAGGGACGTTAAAAAAAAAAAAAAGTGAACTACGATACATTACTCGAGCAGTACATCTGGACAGCATTTATCACATAATGCCATCATTTCGGACGACCTTACGAACTCTGTAAGATATAAAAAGATCACGTGGATCAATCATGGTCACCTGTTTTTATATAAAGCAATCGCCAAAATGCTACATATACACATTAATTATATTTTCCTAGTCTATCAAACAGTAATTATATTTTCCTAGTCTATCAAACAGTGTATTACCATTGCTTCGGACAAGTCCCCAAACTGTGTTAGACGTAACGGGATCACTTTCAGAATCCATCGTCGTTTTTCACACATCGTCCCTGAGAACAATAATGCTAATTTTTGTTCTTAGTGTTCAAAGAGTTCACAGGGTAAAACTGTGCACTGTCTGTAGATCTAACAGATCAAAGGCATTCCTCTGGTCGATGACTGCCACCGCACAATACATTTGTGACAAGTGTGTAGTGTTTTGACTTCTCGAGGCAACGCATAATAATAAATTGCAGTATCAAATCACAATCCGTCCCCATGTACATTATGTACGCCTATTTGGTCTCCACAAACTGGGAGTGACCACTTGAGTTCTGTAAGATGTAACACAATCTCGTCTATTGTTAACACACTCACAATCCGTCGTCCTAATGCAGTGGTTCTTAACCTGGGTTCTATCAAACTTCAGCGGTACGGTGAGTCAGTCTCAAGGGTTCAGCGCAGATCAAGACTAATAATATGCTTTTGTTTTGATTTTGAAAAAAAAAATTCTATTTTATTTTTCTAACTAGAAGAGACCCCACGGCCTTCGTGGGATATTTTTTTTAGATGTAGGCCAAACCGATATTGTCCTGCGACTTAAAGTGCGTGGCAAGCTTGCGCACTTCGCTGTTGATATTTTGGATGATTTAACGGAATGTTACTCAAGGAAAACGTGTTTGGTGTCTTGAACGCGTCATTCTATCGAACTACAATAGATCTGTTCCGACCAAGCGAATAGCTAGAAATTCCCGCGTCTATTTTTAGCAGGGAATACAAACACTCCGAACTATTCATTGTCACTGACATAGAAAATAGAAAAAAAAATGCACGGGACCTGTGACAACTTACTGTTGTCAGATCTCTTGGTGGAGCGCGCGGTACTACACATGAGTGAGTCTTTTTTTTTTTTTTTTAGCAGGAAGTACAAACATCCGCCTGGGATTTTCAGGTCTGTGCTTAGTGAATATGAACTATTCGGATCAAATACTCTTGCGAGTTTACTATTCAATTATTATCGCCTTTTTAGAATAACGTCAAACATTTTTTTCGGCTTTGTGTAAGTAGAAATACAGGTCTTTGTACAACAATGTTGTGTACCCAATATCATATGGATACATTCAGCAGTTTTCGAGTCCATAAGTCTTTAATGGGTTTTCGTTTGCAGATTTATAGTATAGATTACGAAAGGTTCGGTGAAAGCACGTGTGAAAATTGTGAGGTTCAGTACCTCCAACAAGACTAAGAACCACTTGACTGTCCTAATAGGACATCACCGACATGTAAGTTTCATATTCTCAGTACTAAAAGAAGTCCCACGATGAAAGACTTAAAAATGTCTTGTGCACAGCAGGTAAAACATTAGATCTTGAAACTCATCAGGCCGCGGGGCGTTATAACTACTGCACCCAAAACGCTCCCAACAAAACATGCAGCGTTTTGACATTTCGGAGGCATAGCCTATGTGCAATGCCAGCACATCGGAAACCACAGCTTACGAACGCCCGTCTAAATGTAGAGGGTCTATCTGGTCTTCATAAACTCGGGGTCAACTCTTGAGCGTATTCAGATGTCCAGGTTTACTTAATGCAGCCTGGTACCACAACAGGCGGCTTATGGAGTCTAAAGAGAGCGGTCAATTCGCTGGGATGGTTGGGCCCTATGTGGATTGATGTAAACAAAGTGATCCACATTTTACTCTAGGAATAGTGCACAGCTTATAATGTACAGCTTAATAAATTCTAGATATGTTAGCGAAAAGTGCTGGAGGACTCACATCTCTGCAATGATACTTATTCGTGTTAAGAACTGACCTTTCCTGAGGTTTATCTATAAAACCTGTGGGCTATAATTTATGAACGGCGGAAATGATAACGCAATACGCTGTGCATTTGAAATGTTCTCTATCTTGCGTATCCAGCGAGTAACTTTTTCTGGAAAAGCATAAATCACCTGGATTATATAACCTGTCTTACCAAGGTTTCAAAGACAACTTGAAGAAATAATCCTCAGCATAAACTTCTCGAAATACTTCTTTTATTGGGCGTGAGACGTTTGTCCTGTATGATATTCACGATGAACACTGTCACGAACACCTCTGTCCAGTGTAAACATTACACCTGTATGTAGTTACATGTAGTTCTAAAATGCTGATGTAGGCTACCCTCTCTATTCAAGACGATAATTTTTTTTTTAATTGTTTGTATAATGATGGGTCGGCATAGCTATGCCATACATGCACAATGAATAAATCATTCTACTCCATTTAAAATGTCAGTGGTCCTCATTTATTCAGTCATATCGAAGTGTAACATAATAAAATATGACCATCAAAGTTTTATACGGTATTTCAATGACGATGACTAATTGTATATCAAAATCAATTATCGGTGAACATAACATCTACGTATTAGACTTACATATTTAACACTTGCGGTCACAAAACGTTTTGGCTCCACTTAGACACTAGACACGTTATCTATGAATCATTTGCTGAACCTCTGCCGACAAAAACATGTCTTTGCAGTTCACTGTGTTACCCACAAATACTGATGTCGCTTACAGAGGTTGTAGTTTTAAGCGCACGGACTTATGTAAACATTTTCTATATCAAAAAGAAGTAAAAGAAAGAATGAAACAAACAAACAAAGAATGAAAATGAAGGGGGTGGAGGACAGTCCTTGAAAAACAGAAAAAGAAAGTTTATTTCAACTTATTTTATTATTTAGCGACAGTGGTACTTACTTTTTTAATGTGAAAGCTCTCTAAAAACACACACACAGAACAAAGGAATACGTATATATACATGTAAACATCTTACTGGATGGAGAAAGTAGCGAGGGTTCAAAACGGATAAGGGGAAGTTTCGCCGAAGAGAGCCAAAGGGGGATCCCTGGACTGCTCAATTCTTCCAAATCAACTACCATTCACAGCATAGGCAGGTTACCGAGAATGCCACGGAAATATACACAGAAAGTTTTAGTATGTTCGTTTCAATGCATACACTGAAGAAGAAAAGAAAGACAAATCCTCAAAAAGACAGAAAGAGAGAAAGTCATGAAAGTGAACGGAAGAGAGTTCTGAGAGAGAGAGAGAGAGAGAGAGACCAGGATGTGAAAGAGTGAGAAAAATAGGAACACATATCTTACTTGATGTTTGTTTGTGTTGGGGTTTAACGACACGTCAGCACGATTATGGCTATATTGTGTCAAACACCGTAAGATACGCTTACACATCAAGAAGAGAGAAAAGAAAGCGGGACAGAAGACAGGAGCAAGGAGAGAGAGAAGAGATGTCTCTCCTGGAATGTCGAGGATGGCACTCCATGGGAGACATCCCACCGATGGAGGGCTTACACCGCCTGCAGGTGGGAGCAGAGAACCTATTTATAAACCCCTACTTGATGTAAATGATGATAGAAAAATAGAATACATAAAAGTCCACGTGAAGATGCTGGTAGTAAAGATGCCAGTCCTCAGAAAAACACAATTAAACATTGCTATCGTTGTTGGCAACTACTGTTATTGTTGTAATTACACAACGGCGTTCCTATTGTGTGGTTGTTTTTGTTACTGCTGCCGCAGCAGCTTTAGAAATACATGTAGTAGTAGTGCTAGTATTAGAAGTAGTAGTGATACGCCTATAGTAGTGATAGTGGTAGTGCTAATAGCAGTTGTTGAAGCAGTAGTAGTAGTACTAGTAATTGGTGTTTTTGTTGTTGTAGTGCAGTTGTAGTGGTAGTAGTAGTTTAATAGTAGTAGTATTGTACTAGTAGCAATACTGTAGTATAAGTAATAGTAGATGTAGGTTGTAGTAGTTGTTGTTGCTGTTATTGCGGTGGTAGTTGTGATAGTAGTAGTAGTAGTAGTTGTTGTTGCTGTACTTGTAGTAGCAGTAGTAGTAACAGTAGTAGTTTAATAGTAATAGTAATAGTAACAGTTGTAGTAGTTGTAGTAGGAATAGTGTAGTATAAGTAATAGTAGTAACAATGGCAGTACCAGTAATACTAGTAGTGTATCACTAGATGTTGCTGTTGTTTTTGTTCGCCTAATTATCTTTCAAAAATGCATGCCTGACGTACACAAGAGTTCTTCTGAAGCTGCCCAACACTGTAGTGTAAAAGTGGCCAACTCACCCAGCTCTTTAGCCGCGTGACTTTTTCGTGGATAAGAGGCCGCTGCCCGCGGCACAGATGTCATGTCCTTTTATTTTGACACTATAAGGAAGTGAAAACCCGCGCCTTAAAACTTTCCCGCACATTCGCTGTCCAAATATTCCGGCACACCTGAAAATTGATCGCCGTCATGCACTGGACGCATGCACTGGAATAAATAATACTAATTCAAATAGTAAACAGCTTGAAAGCCAGGGTTACTCTCTCCTTTTAACTGGAGACATGTAGTGTCCATCCGTTCCTAAAAAATTTCACCAAAAAAATGTCTTGGAATGAAACCGAGAACGATGAATTTCCTATGCTAAGCACCCGTCTATATACGTGTTCAGGAACAGCAAGAACATCGGACAACGCATAGTGTCATGCGGGTTCCGAATGAGTAGATGTAACATATGTTACAGTAAACGCATCGCGAGCGTGTCGCAATACGGGGTTCTGTTCGGCTTGCGAGTGAGTTGACAATGATGCAGCACGGACATGAATGATTTATCAGTTAGGATCCCAGTGGGCCTGGTCTATCTCCCTATCTATTGTGCTCATTTGATCCAGAAAATGAAATCGCAGTCATTGCACGGGGTAAACAACCGTCTGTTCTCTCTCTCTCTCTCTCTCTTTCTATCTTTTTATCTTTCTCCCTCTGTCTGTGCATATGTGCGTGTATTTGTTTTTAATTACAGTGTGACCGCTATCACTTTTTCTTTTTTCTTTCACAATCGTTTGTAACGATCACTTTAAAAAAAAAAATTCTACCCACCTCAAGTCATTTTTTCTTTTCCTTCTTCTTTTTTTTTTTTTAACCCTAAGTTACTCCATCATTTGTTTCTTTGTTTGGCTGTTGGTTGCTTGCTTGCTTTTTTATGTGTTTTGTTTTGTTTTCTTTTTCTTAATATTCTATAATTATATATTATATAACTGCTATTATTTTTATTCTTCATTATTATTATTATTATTAATATTATTATTATTATCTTGGCCATCATCACTTTTCTTGTGGTAAACATCGCGATCAACAATTCCTCTACACCAACATTAGACACAATATTGCACAGAATCATCCTCATGCACTTACGCAGTGTTTGCCAACATGAAGAATGGGTCATGGTGTATTCATTTATCTAGTGGCTCGGCGGCATTTTTACGGCCCCGCTGCGCTGAATGTCTTTTGTCAGTCACAATTACGCATTGACCCACATTTATATATATATAAATATAATTATATTATGGTCACCGAAACATGACAAGGCTGCTAAAATATACCTGACAAATTTAAATTCATCCAATGCAGATTTATCTGCGCACAATGTATCAATGACTGTGTCTTTCTTGCGAAAGCTCCGTTAATGCTGTACACCGAGAATTTCCTGTCTGCAAATCGCTATCGCTCCTCACTTATATATATATATTTTTTTTTTAAATTTCTACTTCCACTCTATCGGGTTCCATTGCAGAATTACGAAAATTGAGATGTTACGGCCATATGTCTCGATCGCCAGATCTTGCTCAAAACCATTCTACATCGCACACTCAGGGGCAGCCGCAGTCTCGGAAGACAAAAGTAGAGATGGGAAAATAAAATTCGAAAATGCACAGGAATGAGATTTGTTACTTCTCAAAGATCAGTGGAAAACTAAAAGAGAGAGGTTAGTGGTCACATATATAAAGACCCTCAAACGACATCGGTAGAGATTAAAGAAAGATAATAGCAACTGTTCTATTGTGTTGCTTTATGATCATTTTCTACTGGTCTGCAGATTTCTTTGAGAACTGTCCTTAATTTTACTCTGTTGGTGCGTCTATATAACAGTTGTTAAAAGTATAATCGGCTGATAGAAAATGCAACTTACTTTTACACGTATAAATTGTACGGATCTTCGTTTTCTCTCTCTGACATCGACCGTAATTCAACGAGTATCGACGAATGAGAAGTTTAAAACTGTTAATTTCTTGAGTGCGTGAGATAGAACATACGGGGCGTAAGTACTGGCGATGCACATAGTTTTTTAAAACATACGACAGGTGTCTCTGAAGACGTCACGATGAGAAAAGCTAGGTAAGCACACTAACAACACTACAATTTCATGCTCAGCTGGGTATGAATGCGTTTTTATACAGACAGAATATGTATAGGCCTACTCGACGCTCAGTTACGGAGCATCTGGCCATATGGCAAGAGAGTGGTGACATCAAACGTTGAAAACGACTGAGAACACAGAATGAGACAGACAATTGGAAAGTTCACTGCAAAAATGCTATTGGCTAAGATTGTGAACAACGGACAAGCAAGCTGAAGGTGATTTCCAGAGAGAGCAAAATGAAAACAGGCAGACCAGACTGGGGAGCCAGATAAATGGCAAAAATGCGATTGCAAAATATATGTATTAAAAACAGACCTCTGACACTTTGAAGTATTCGTAATGACAAATTGTTTCTAATGACTGACACATTTCAAACTGTTCAACATGGCAGACTGTCTTCCCTTCCACTTGCTTCACGTAGTCATGAGAAAAACGTGATTTCAAGCGTATTTTCGGGCGTCCCGGAATTCGTTAAAATTTGGGAAAACCCCAGTCTTTCCAGAGAGGTTGAGTTGACAGGGAACTTCCATTCTGTGAGTCGCAAATACTGCAACTCGGAAAGTGAATCGCAATTGAGTGTATGTACATGTATTACTGGGCGAAAAATGATACACTATCACTGATCCTGATTGTACGACAGCTATAATAATGTACATACATGTAGATCTCCTCGGTAGAGGGGCGCAGTGGCTCTGTGGTTTGACGTCTGCTCACGGAGAAAACGAGCCGGGATCGATTCGCGGGTCCTGCACCGGGGGATGGAAGGACACGAAGATCGAAAACCCGTATTTTTTCAGTGACTCAACGGTCCCCTGGCTTCCTGTGGGTAGGG
>JBCEWB010060888.1:0-30328 GCA_039654565.1 Peronia peronii
CTATCTATCTATCTATCTATCTATCTATCTATCTATCTATCTATCTATCTATCTATCTAACTATCTATCTATCTATCGACCGACCGAAAAATCGACCGGCCCACCTACTTATCTACGTACCTCTACCTACTTCTTCACCAACCTACCCATCTATTTAGTGGTATTTACCTACATACATATATAGCTAATCTCTCTACCCATCTATAAACCCACCGCACTTGTCTTTTAATCTGTTAAATCTATCCACTTTTCTGTCACTTTCTGTCAATAGATCTGTCTGTCTATCTATCTGTATATTTGACAGCCTGCCCTTGCCACAATCTGAGAACTGCTGGAATAACGAGGTGAGGTCTGGCTGACAGTGATAAGGCTAATGATCAAGGTATGACAAACTTTCTCACACGTGAACAAACCCCGAGTGACTTCTGAGGAACCGATCACAGATACCCAGGTATGCTTGAGCTGGACAGTGGTCTGATGGATAAAGTCCAGCACCGGACTCCGAAGATTTCCTTTCTACTCGGCCATGGATCTTTTGGATGTTCATTATCGATCACAAACCCAGAGAGTTTGTCCCACTAGTGTGGTTTGACACACAAAAAAATTGTTAACTTGGCACAAACTGAGAATTCATAAGCGGGCTACATACCCAGTTACACTACAGTGGGACTTGATAGTTTCAACCGAAAGGGTAAACCGCAACGCAGAACTGCATGGTGGATGATAAAAACCGAAAATTTGATTCCAAACTGTCGGTATGCCAAAATATTCAGATCACTTGATTTGTCGGTGGCAGTTTTGCCTATCTGTCACGAACTCTTGAATGTGAATGGGTGTTAGTTGTGACGTTGTAAGTGGTGATCAGGCGGTGAATGAGGACGAGACGCACACAGGAACGGAGAAATAAGAACAGGAATCCTCGACGTCGAAATGATGCAGAATTTATTGCAGGTAACAATATGAACTTCAGGGCAGCTAACATCGATGCACACAGCTCTCACTGCTTTCTACTTCTTCTCTCTCCTCTCGCACTTTCTCTGGCTTAGCCCTTATATAGACATCGGCCCGGCTTGAACTCTCCCGAAGCTACACGTTCTCACAATCTCGAAGTATCTTGAACATAGTACAAGCTCTTAGTCACACATAAAACCGTGACGCAGTGCGCACACATGTGACGTAATACACACACAAGATCTGACTAGAACCATCCCGTACAAAATGCTTAGAGAGTATCTCAGACACGCTACGCTCACAACACACACTTGCATGGGCCCAGTGTATACAATAACGACTCGCTAAACATCGCTCACAGCACACATTCGTGTGTACCCACCAGGTATAATCATGATTCGTTACGCTATCTCATCCAGATAGCACGGCGGCGGTGACGTATCGATTTTTTTTTTTTTTTTTTGAATTATGTCTGGCGGGAAGAAAACCTACGGTGTTTGAACAAGTTTTGAAAATAATCAGATCCAAAATCTAACTGCATTTTTCAATTCGGCGTACCAAAATGAGCAAAGTCTATGCATAGCTGCCCCCCCCCCTCCTCCCTTTTTTTTCCAGCGCTCCTCTTGTAAGATAGCAACTATCACTTTATATAAAGATCGTCGTCCATTGTTATTCGTCCTGTACTCAATAGGTCCTATTGAGTACAGGACGAATAACAATTTATTAGGTAGAACCGTGTGGTGTGAATGAGCGGTGACGAATGGTGCGACATGCGGTTTTGCTAATCGTTTGAATTTAAGTTGAAGCCGATTAGTTTGGATTGAAGGTGTGTAGGGCCCTTTAGCCTGTGACACAAAATGGGATCTTCACTCTGTTCCTGGAGACCAGAGGGGGAAAAGAAGCGGGATAAGGAGAAAGGAGGAAGGGAGGAGGGAGAGGCGGTTCAACGGAGCGAATAATCTAAATTAAATTCTTGTATGGCCATCTGATCAATGGTAAACTCTCAAAACTGCCTCTTGAGGCGGGACAGGGAAACACTTTCTGGCAGTGACATTTTACATATATAAAGTGCGTTGTGAAGTGGTATTAAAATGAAACAAAGAAATAATGGAAAAAAAAATTCAATAATAACAATAATAGTGATGATAATGCTAATAACACCCAGAACAATAACAACAGCTACAAAACAAAGCGAAAACAAACCAAATGAACAAGAAGAGATTTATCTGTTTGTCTGTCCTTCCGACTTTTGGGCCTGCTCCAATTTATTTACTATTTATTTACACAATTACCCACCTATTTACCTACCTATCGAACCTACCTGTTTACCTGCATACATATCTATTTACCTAAGTATTCACTTGCCTGCGCACCTACTGGCCTATCTACAAACCTGTATACTTACCAACCTATCTACCTAACTACTTTCTAGCTACTTACGCACTCACTTGTCTAACATCCATCTATCCATCCACTCAGCCAGCCAGCCAGCCACCCACCCACCAACCATTCATTCATCCATCCATCCATCCATCCATCCATCCATCCATCCATCCATCCATCCATCCATCCATCACAAAAGATGATAATGTATTATACTGTGGATTCGATTACATATAGTTAACTTTCTTATCCACTCACATGAAAGATGAAACAAATAAATAATGAAAAAATTCAGAAAATAACAAAAAAAAAAGAAAAAAAAAAAAAAGGAGCCGTGCTAAAAAAGATGGTCAAACTTTATTTACAGCAAAATAGTACACACATCTGTTGAACAGCTAGGAAGGCCGTTTTCCAGGAACCCTGAAATCCGATATCACACTGAGGTGTAACACATCCATATATCCATCCCACCGTCCATCCATTCATTGATTCATAACAAAGATCAAAGACAAATAAAAGCAATGACAGAGAAGATAAAAACACAGAAAAACAACATGCAAAGAAATAAATCAAAACTGGTTAAATACATGCATTTGATCTGGCAGGTGAAGCAAATTAAATGTTATTTTCACTATTGACAAATGTTAATTTAAAAACAAAATGCATTCCACAGCTATGACTGTGAAGAAAAGTTTCTCTGATAAGGTAAGCTAAAACAATAATTAAAAACTGGGGCTGGGGTGTGGTGGTGAAAGAGAGAGATAGAGAATGCCTCTAGCTCTGGCTGTAAAAAAATCAACAAATCTACATGTCTATCAAGCTACTTAAACCTATAGAAATTTCCTAGTATAAACCTATAGGGCCTGATAGACAATGCCCACAGAATGTGATAAAAGAAAAAATAACAAACAACAACAACAACAACGACGACAAAACATAGAAAAACCAAAAAAAGGGGGAGAAAAACAACAAACAACTGAACATACAAGGAAACACTCAAACAAACAAAAGGAATAAATACACTTTCATAAGAGTTAGGAGAAATTAACATGAACCAAGGGCATTCAATTCTCAATAGATGACAAACAGACAGACAGATACAGAGACTAGCAGTAGTTTTAAACTGGTGTCTGAATCAACATTTAATGTATAAGGACCACGGACTAGGGAATATTAAAAAAACAACAAAAAGAAAAAAAAACAAACAAGTAAACGCAAACAAACAAGCAAACAGACACAGCAAGGGACAATTTCACACTACAATTCGGATCAAAATCTTGTACTTGACATGTACAGGAAATAGGAAAAAAAAGAACATACGAAACAAACAAACATTATAGATTATGAATTTATCTCAAGCAAAGATCACCCACATACTACCTAAGACACCTCTCTCATAGAGCATTGTCACAATTCAAATCTTTCTAACTGACATCTATAGTAATACATACATAGTATGAATCAATCGTCAACAGTTATTGTTCCATAAACATGTAGTCCTTGGCCAGTAGGGGGGTCCATTATACTCGATGTCCGTGAAGTCTGGACACATGGGAAATATCACTGGCTATCACCTTTTTTGTGAAGTTAATGTATCAAGTTCATGTGTATCTTGTAAAGAGCATCGAATTTTGCATCATAAATGGTGGAAATGTTATTGAAGGTTTTTATATATTAATATTCCAATTAAATAAATGCTTTTCGTACTTGCTTTATTGAAAATACGCATTCTACCCTGCAAATTTCCATGTCTTTTGCAAGATGAAACACATACATTTAATCGGAATACCAATATATAAGATTTTCAAAATGATTTCCATCATTTCTGATGCAAAATTGGATGCTCTTTGCAAGATTCACATAAACCCCATGTATTAACTCCATAAAAAAAGGTGACAGCCAGTGATATTTCCCATGTGTTCAGACTTTACGGACACCCTAGAAAATATACATATCAATTTACTTTAATGTAAATTACCAGCTTTCCTTGATGCCATTACATGGCTGACATCTGTTTTGTGACCCATCTAATGCTCTACCCTGAGAAATGTAAGTTAGAAAACTGCTTTGAGTATGCCTTGGATAGAGCAAACTATTCACAGGGACAGAGAGAAAGAGAAAGGATGAGAGAGAGAGAAAGAGAGAGGGAGCGAAGGAGGGATGGAGGGAGAGAGAAGAGGAGGAGGGAGAGAGAAAGAGAGAAATTTCAAATGCTATCTTGAACATGATATATGCCCATGACAAAATAAAAGGACATCTCCCAATACTACAAAATGGACAAATCCTGCACAATAATCGTAGCTGACATAAATGCAAGATCCTCACAAATAAATCAATGATCAATCATCCATTTTCATCCACAAAGTATACATAGACCATATCATCTGTCTGTATCATTCTGTTTTCATTCTCAAAAGACACATTAACACATTCACAATCTTGTTAAAAAAATAAAGAAAGAAAAAAACAAAGATCCACATTCAGCACTCTTATTTGCAATAAGGATAAAACAAAACTACATCAAAATACATATCGCATTATAATCTTTCTTGGAATCTATGGTGACAGGACATGTTTAGGAGAGAACAATTTACAGCCAAGGGTAAAACAAAATGAATTTCATGTAACAACCTCATGTACTGTTGGAGAAGGGATTTCTAATGCAAAGAATGTTATGTAAGCGAACTTTGGACCAAGGCAGTGGTCCTTTGCCATTTCCACAGTAAAGGAAACCAGAACTATATCTCAGACATTGGCTGTAATAACCCATTCTAAAATTACTAAAAAGACACTTTAAAAACCATTCATATTTGCTTCAGGAGAAAAACATAGGAAAAAGAAGAAAAAGACTTTAAGTCAACAATTATACTGCAATATTTCGTAATACTGTCACAACAATAATGTTTGGCATATTATGTATACATTTTCTTGGAATTTCTAAGAAAAATGTTTCCTGTCTCATTCTCTGACAATGGCCAAATTCTTGCCTCATCTTTGGCTGCCAATTAGTGTCAATTTTCATCACAAATGTTAGTTTTAAAAATATTTCTATTGACAACTCAATCCAGCCAAGAATATGAAAACAGGTTTTCCTGACATGGCAGGTTGAAAAAAAAGAAGAAAGAAATGAGAGGAAAAAGTGTGGCAGAGCAGAGTTTTGTAATATAACAGCCCTCAGGCCTATTTACAATGAAATAAGAAATTGTTATCATACAGGACAAATCATAGAATTTCAAATATTTCTTGAACAACCGGTGGAAATCTTTTGGTTGGTAGCATTATGTTAACTGACAGGTAAAAATAACATATGAAAATTCTGTGTCTGTGACGATAATTTTGGGCCCTAGACGTAATACATAAAAAAACAAAAAATGAAAATTAAAAAAAAAAAAAAAACCAGGATAAATATGACTTAGTATTAGGAAATTCCTGCTAGAAATTCAGCGGCAAGATCACTTCTGGCACAAAAGATATTCAATATCTCTGTTATTGTGACTGGGGTCATTGCAAAATATGGGAACAAAATAGAACATCATAAAACAAAACACATAATATAGCAAAACCAGAATATAATACACAATTCAATTTTCTTCAAAAACTAACCTCAGAGTAAGATTTTTTATCATCTTCTGTAGTTAACAAAATACACAAAATATATCAGAGGCTTTGTAAATCAACGTCATCAATTAACTAAACTAAAATGTCACATATAATTAGTTATTCTGAACTACTGGCTTTTCCATTTCTCAGTTTAAAAATACCACAGTTGGTCTTTCCTTAAAAGAATTACCATTTTAACAGTGAAGTAAAAACTGGTGACAAACAAAACTCACTGCTCTTTAGATTCAAAGTACTTGAAGAGAGGTAATACATATCAACAGGGAAAAATACAAATACACTGGGTGGCTCTGATTAGTCTGATAATGAAGAAACTTTTTAATGCTATAATACACAACTTATTTGTAGCATACGAGCCCACAAGCAAAAACTTATTGTCAAGTTATATATTTCTGTGGGCAGACTAGACTAGCATGGTTGATGTATTATATCTTGTTATGACATAAAACTATCAACAACTGATAAATAAATTACAATATGCATGTAGTGTTTGATTTTTATATTCCAGCAAAAACTGGTCTAAAGCACAGAGAGAACAGTTCTTTCCCAGCTATACTGTCACTCTTTCTCTCACTCTACAGTTCAATGTGATACAGAGTACTCCATGCTCTTCATGGGGGGTGTTTTTCACCAGTCCTTTGCTAGACACACAAAATAAACTTAGCAAAATGGAACAAAATCTTGGTTTGAAAAGCACACTATGACAAATTCTGTTAAATTCATCGCAGAAGGAAACTTCTCTCTTATTATAATGATTTTGTTCATTTTTTTTGTGTTTTTGAGATTGAAATTTCAAATACTGGTAAAAAGAAAACAAGAGATTCTTTACTCTCCTTTACACTTATTCAAATGCACAACAGTCTGACAGGGGGTAGCCATGGTTGAGGGGTTAGGCATCTGCTCCTTGGCGAAAAAACTATGCCACCAGTTTGAAATTCAAATCCTACCTGGGGGTGGAAAAGACTGGAAGATTGGAGCCTGCATTTTTTTTTCGGTGGCTCAACAGCTACTGGCCTCTTGGGTAGGAAGCCCAAAATCAAGCCTTTTCAGATAATGGCTATAATATTTTGAAAGCTCTGTGCCTACATTATGCACATTAAGGAAGACTTGGCAGTTTAAAATCGATCAAGATTAGATGGAGAAGCTGCTGTCTGGGCAAAAGTTTTAAATTCCAAATTTCTGCCCACTAAAGGTTCTTCTCACCAACAAACAGGGCAGGCACTTAAAGCTGAGAAAATCCTATTGTCTTAAGACTGAAAGGCTACATATATAACAATAAGCAGGTTGGCAAAGGTGATTACTGGGCTGGTGAAAAACACTCCTCACCCTCAAAGTATCCATTGAACTAAAACAATGGAACAAAAAATACACAAGTACAACAAAACAAAGCAAACAAAAGAAAAAAGCACAACACCAAACAAACAAATGAACCACACTGACCCAACTGTCATGGAATGGACTGAGGGACTGTCTGAACACACAAACTCTGTGCCCACATGAGAGTTGAGAAATATGCAGTCCCTCTTTCGCAAAGCACTGCCCAGTCTGACATATAAAAGAGATGCGACACAATGAAATCAGGCTCTCGTCAGATTTTGAGCATATGGAGGTATTGGTATCACTGTGAAGATTATTCATTTCTCTTTGTGTCTGTGAAAAAAATCTTTGTTCTACCTTTAGCAGAAGTCAAGATATTGGCAATTAAAGATGATGGGAGTGATCTGTTGCTGCAGCTGAATTTAGTAAGAGAATGGCGATCACTTTTGTTAATACTTATTAATTCTTATTAGGATATGCCATTATTACAGTTACAATTACAGTTTTTGGGCTTTTATTCAATCTATTTCAGCAAATTTAACTCTGAAATGCATTTTTAGATTGATATGGAGGGGTTCTGTAAAGGAAAAAAATTGCATTAAAAATTCATTCACTGTTGGAAAATACATGATTTCTCCGGTTCCTTAGTTTGACAAATGCCTGATTTCATCGTGTTGCATCTCAAACGTCTCTGACTGATCAAAAAAAAAAAAAAAAAAACCATAAAAGTGTGACTCTTACTCAAAATTTGTGACTCTTGTTCTCTGTTGGAAGCTGTGAACTCATTAAATATATGAAAATAATTTTGAAATCATTTTACTGCAGAAAACGTGTACAAGAAATTTTATGTCAATTTGGTTTGGGAGAGAAAACTTTAGATGCAAGATGACTGTAAAGTCCTAGCCAATATCTCTGTACATGTGCAACCATGGAAGAAAAAAAAAATGGATCACAGAAAGGTCAGGGTGAAGATTAAATAAGGGCCGGGAGCGATGTGTAAAAGTGAGAACCCACAGTTAGTAGATCAGTACGATGATGGCACACAAACTTTCAGCTGCCGAGATCTTTCTCAGACAACAGATCCCATGACCAAAAACTCACATGCTGTCATTGTGCTTATCTACCAGATGATATGGTCTTGTGTTTACACATTACACCAGGCCTCTATTTAACCTTATATATAACAAGTTTGCTTATCTAATCTGGTCCATGATATAGTATATATATTAAGTTCTATTGTCATTCAATGGAAATGAAGTTCTCTGACAGTATTTTCTTCCATTCTATTCCTCCTTGTATTTGTTATCTACACAGGAATTAACTAAATCTTTATTTTCATCCATGCCTTGACTGCAGGGACGAAGACTAAGGAACTGCTCTGATTAAAATGAATCAGGCATAAAACTGTTACAGAAGACAAATATTTCATCCACAGAGAATTCTATCTAAGAATCACTGCCATCATTATGCAGATAGAATTTATCCTCTGAATTGCATGAAGAAGACAAAAAAAAAATATTGCTTTCAAAATAGAGTAAAGCCAAAAAGTAATCAGTGAAAAAAAAAAAAAACAAGAACGGAGACAAACAAAATACAAAAATACAGAGCAAAGACAAGCAATAGAATTTTGAAATTGCACAATGAAAAAAAAAAAAAAAAGAAAAAAAAATAGGAAAGACACAATTCTATCAATAAGGTCCCAGTAAAAATTGGACCATTAAAGAAAATTGCATCCATGAAACCATGGCACTAAATCTATGGCTATAAGAAACTTTGCATGCAGATTTACATTCAGTTTCTATTTATGCACAAATTCCAGGTGGTATTTACGCAATGAAATGAACAAAATGACTACAGTTTATATATTCTACTTTCATCTAGCAAGAACTAAAACACAGACAAAAGATAGACAAATGTACAGATTTTTACCAAATTTCCTTCTTGGTTTACAAATATTTGCATGAGCTCTGCATGATTAAAATCAAATAAAAATTGCAAATAGAAGATACAATTATTGTGCATTAAAACACAAATTAAAACAATGCAAAAATCTAGGTATGATCTTTCCTATTTAGCAGTTCTATTTCTACCTTCACTGCTTGATACAGCACACTGCAATGGAAACCACCATTTCCTCAAGTGATTCCTACACTTTTCCTGAATTGACAGCCACATCTATATGAATTATACTGGATCAAGTTCAAGCAAAACAATCAGATCTAATTTTTCAAAAACAATTCATTTCTGACATAGAATCAACAAAACAAAACATCAGTGAAGATAAATGGGAAAAATATAATTTTAAGAAAATTCATAATGAATATACATAACAATTTTCAGTGCAGAATCTAGATTTCTGTAAGGTCAGGCTTTAAATGACAATAAATTGACCAAAATAATTCTTCTACAGTGCTTTTGGCTGACTGAAATTTGATAGATTAGCCAATGTCATCTTCAAAACCGACAAATCTTAAAAATTTAGACTTTTGTCTTATTGTAATGATTATTTCTACGATTCAGTCACTTGTGATATTTGTTAAAGTTAGTGGGACTATCTCGAATGATATTGCACCTGATAATCTGCCCTATTGCTGAACAAAAAATTGTTGCAGTCATAGCTTACAGTTTAAAATGATGCGGCATAGATCTGACAATGGAGATTATTTTTGATCAGTCATGTTTTTTTTCCTTGCCAGACACAAGGGATGTTAAACATGCAGTGTAAAAAGGGTAAAAAAAGCACTTCTGTATTCTCTGCTTGATACGTACATCATGAGAAATTGACAGTGAACAGAAATTTATGTTTTCTTTTTGTTGTAATAAACATCAACATTTTTTTTTTATGTTCAAGCTTTCAAATAACAAGGCAAAAAGTAATTTTTTTTCAACATACATTACTTGTTCAACACCACTTGTGTCTGGCAAAAGGGAAGCAAAAGGGCCAGTCAAAAACAACATCCATCATCATTATGAGTTTGACATTGATCTTTCGACTTGTTACAAAACAACCAATCAACAACCCACGTCCCACAAGACATCACAGCTCGGCAATGGGTGAGAGAAACAATGGAATGAGGACCAACACAGAGCAAGAAATCTCACTTTAAGGAGACGAGAATACACTTAGCGTCAAATATGTGGTATATTCACATTTTTTTTTTTTTTGTAGTTTTAGAAGTTGGAAAGATATTTTTACCTTGATTTAAGAGAAAGACATGTGGTCTAACACTGCCTCAAAGTGCTCTACCCTTGAAATGCACAATCATAATCACCTTTTTCTCTTTGAAAATTGACAGCCTTAAGATGTTCATGTATCAATTAAAAGAACTAAAATTTCCCTTTTTCTTGTGGCTAATGGACAGTGATTGAAATAATAATAAACAATCATGGGTCAGACTGAGCTTGAGCCAAGGAAATGAGCATTTCTTTCACTGCTTACGTACTATTTGTGATACAGATATCCTATAAGAGATTGTTGTGACCAGCCACAAGGGGTGCTGAACAAGCATAACAAAGAAGAAAAAAATCACATCACTGGCCTTCCCTTGAAACATGTCATGAAACGTTCCAAAAAATTTATGGTATAAAGAAAATATTTTCTTCTTATTGTTATAAATTTCATCAAATTTCTGATGATCATTCTTTGAAATGACATGAAGTTAAATCTTTTTTTTCCTTCTTTATACTGCTTGGTCAACACCTCTCGTATCTGGCAAAGGGAAGTAATATGGCTGGTCACAACGATCTCCCATTGGTGGCATACGTCAGAGAACAGCCTATCACAATAAGTCAGAGAATAACCTATCATTAACTACAGAGGATGGATTACTGTTACCCTGCATGGTAAAGAATGTCAGCAAAACAGGCTGGGGAATGGGAAAAGGGAGGGAATTCTCAAAACACAAAGACAACGTATGGGGCCCTGGAAAAAGCTGTCGAAAAATGAAAACTTACAGCAGATTCGATACATATTACTAAAGACTGATATCTGCCATGTATTTCAAGATTTACTTATGTTCAGCTGAGGTAATTATTGATTTCAACTAACTTTTCGAAATGTCAAAAAAACGTCCAAGCAACTTTTGAAAAAAAACAAACAAAAACAGCACTACGTTTCATGTTTTCATTACCTGACAAGCTTTCACCATTAGATGAGCCTCTCCAGAACAGCACACAAATGAGTGATGATTGACATGCATACATATATGTACAAAGAAACATCAACCCTGGTTTCTTTAACATTATATTTTAACCATTTGGAAGGGTGTGGAAAAATAACCAGCCATCAGCCCTCCACAGTAAAGCTGGAAGCCACGGAAAAAGAAAAACTTCACATCAAACATGATCATAACATCAATCAAGAAATGACGAAACATTTCCCTCTTGGGTCAAGTCCCCAAAATGCTCCCAGTTCCACTAAAGAGATGACGGGGGTCAGCTATCTCAAACTGTGGTACTAATGGATTTGTGATCAGTTCAACATTAAACCTATCTTGCCACAGATCCCACTAATTTAAAAAGTGAACATGATTACCACCAGCTCATCAAAATAATTTTCTTTGGCATTTTCTGCATATTTTCCAGAGTTCCGGATATCAATGCAGGTTATAACACACATGTAAAACACACTCACACACACACACAAGTGCTAAACAAGAAAAGGGAAAGCTTTTTCCTCAAAGGCACAGCAGATTTATCTACATTATCTCTCAAATATTAGCCAGAGATCCACCATTTATTGTCTATTTGTATGTTGCTTCATAATGGTTTACACAAAATGCTACAAAAAATCCAAAACAGCTTAATAGATGATTGGGAAAATTTTATTTTAGTAAATTTTTTGTTTGCTTCAGATGTTTTCAGAAACTTTGCAAAGGTTTGACATTTTTTTCACCACTTTCTAGACTTAGAAACAAAAATTACATGTTTTGATGTAGTTGTAAACATGTACAGATGAGTGGCAACTCTATTGGATGATAAGAAAGTCAGAACCATGGTGTTCAGTCTAGCGCTAAAACTTTCATTTGTCTCTTCTGAACAATATGTTTTATCATTCTCTCTCTCTCTGTGACAGAGCTGAATGAAAAATCCAGGATCACATATTCATGTAAAATATAAGGTATATTTCATCTCTCTATCTCTTGCTCATTTTCCTCTCTTTCAGCGTGAATATATCAATGTGAATATATCTACACAAATAGCTGGTATGAGATGATATATTCCACATACAGATTGTCAGTGTGATGCACATACAAGGATACTATTATTGTTACTTGATACACATAGAAGTATAATGTTACTATTAAAATATGTTTATTTCAAGGTATAATCTTCATAGCATGTATTACTACACCAGTTTCGATCAATCTATCCTTTCGTCTCCTTCCATCTACCTGATACTAAATCCCTGAGTAATTTGTGATAGGACTGTACATCTATACAGACAGAAATCAACACCATACAGTGTCCTACTGCACTGCGAACAGCAAGAAACATAACTGTCCTCTCCTACAACTAACATCCACTTCCTTTGCTCTCTCTATCTCCACCCATATGCACATGTCCATCTGTCTCCATTAAAAAAAAAGGAGGAAAAGCTTCATTGTTCTTTTTTCAACACCACAGTCTTGCAGTAAGATGCAAAAATTGAAACTTCTATGTGTAAAAGATTACATAAAACACCCATGGCCAGCAAAGGTAGCTAGTGATGGTACAAAAAAGTCTGTGTTTTTTTTTTTTAATCAAAGCCAAAAATTTGACATGTCTGAGCTTTTCAAGTTAGTTTCCCAGCTGATCCCACAACCACACAAAGTATTTCCGCAGGCACAAAAGTTGCGGTGACTGTACATCACAGGCAATATAAAAACCAGGGCAAAAACAACAATGCACTGCAAACGCAACAAAAAAATCTGACTCATCAAACGTACCACATATAGTAATGAAGCTAAGCAATTTCAACAACCACCTGTACTATTTTTTTCAGTCCTTCTGCAGTTTGTGAACAGGACAAAAAAGCAAATTCCTTCTCCTCATCACAAACAAAATGCAAGAAGTCTGAGTCATAACTTCAAGCAATACCATTTGTCCAATATTTTTCGGCACATCTTGCACAAAAACTCATGCTCCATACAAGACAAAAAAAAACAACAAACGCCATTTCAGCTGCACATTTTCAACTCAGGTAATATCCCATGTGAGGAAAAAAAAGATAAAAAGTTGTGATGACATTGATGTCTCTAAGATACCACAACCAAAACAAAATCTTTCAACAGCCATGAAAAATTGTCATTGTAAATCATGAAAAAGAACACACAAAAAAAAACCCCAAAAAACAGGGGAACACTCATAAATTGCAAGCAAAGTCAAACTGCATTACAGCACTCGTTGAAAGTTTTTTTTTTTTTAAATGTTATCATTTCAAGAGAAATGCCATTTGTGAAGTCAGCAGTCAGTGAGAAATGTAAGTTGGATTGATGAACACACTGTGCAGATCGACACTTGTGCATGGAAGGTTTGGTAAGCTGGTCTGGGAGTTTTATTTCTGTCATAATTAATCATTGACAATCATAAGTTTTGACTTAATAATATAATAGTAAATAAGTGCATAAAGTCTTTGCACATCTGTTCACTGACATCTTTCTTAGCTACGGGTAAACATCGAATGATAATCTTTATTCTTTTTACTGCTAGAACTTCAGCTTTGCTTTCCTAGCCTTTGCCTGAGATTGTATAACAGATGTGCACATTGTTTTACAGTTGGCACAGGCCATGTATATGGCACATTGGCTTGAAGTCAGCACATATATGATATGTGTGTATGGTCAATTGCAAGACAAAGAAATAACAACTGAGTTTGTAAAAAATAGAAAAGGGACCATTAGAAATATAGCTAGATCTGGAATTCAGTCCAATAGTGCACACAGACACCAACAAAAAAAAATTTAAAAAGATGGAAAACAGAAATCTTTGACACAGGAGCTATGCAAGATGTAATGATTAATTCTAAGCATAATTTGGGATGAAAGTCATTAAGAAACTGGCTAACTAACACCACTCATGTGGCTATGTGACAAAAATAGAATAAACAAATAGGGTACAAAAACTTGAGAGGGCTGAGTAAAGAGAGAAAAAAGACATTAAGTCAAGTGTAATTCTTGAATAACAGAAAATTATAAAAAACAAGTAAAGATATTCACTGTTAATATTTTTCTCATAATGCTGATTATAATGCCTTGTTCTATGGGGATAATGTAAACGGCATCTGAAAGCATAGGGATAAAATCCCAAACTTAATCCAATAGTCATAGTGAAACTACTAGGTGATTCCACAGGGGACTAAGTGACTGAGCTGGAAATGTCACACAATATCAGATGTTCCTCTGTTTGATGATTGTGAAAATATGCATCAAAGCTTCGTTTACAGTAACTTATGGCTGGTGTTTATCACTGCATAACATAACGCTCCTGTCGACTTGCATATGACAGTCGACATAGAGAGCAAAGAGTGATTTATATAGGAAGTTCAGCCTATGAACAGTTCCACTGACATGACCCAGGTACTTTCGGATCCTCAAAAGATCAATATCAATGTTTGTTTCTGTATTCGTGGCAGACACTCAGTTACAGATGTTATAAAGCATACTCCATATTACAGGGGGAGGGGAGAATGCAAGTGAATGCTCAACTGTAAATATGGCCTATTTCTGGAGCGGGAGGGGGTAGATGTGTCAATCATAGCCCTATCCACATGAAACAAAATATAATTTATTAATATTGTACAAACAGTGGCGGCCACATTGGATTTCAAGATTTCAAGAAAAAACAAAACATACAATTTTATAATCTTAAGATCTCAAAAAAAATTAGGAAGATATTTTCAAATTCTTCTTGTACATTGAACGGAAGTGCATGTTGTATCTTATGATCTCTTTGGCATGTCAATATTAGTGTAATTTTCAGACATCAGAAGGAGTGTTTTGTCTTTAATATTTATTTTATAATTTTATAAATTTGGGTTATAATACACAAAATTCATATTTGAGACTTCAAAAGTATCTTACTGGATAGATTAACAATCAGAACTGATACATGGAAGTCATTGGTGGGCATACCTGTTATAGTTTCTGGGATTTTAAGATAATTACACCAAACACGAGGGCAAAAAATTGGCATTCTTAAAATAAGTCATCAATCCAAGTATCGTTTTTGGAAGCACAAATGTTGAACTACAATAGTTGAATAAAAAGTAAGATTCCAAAATTTGACCCACATTCAATTTTTCTCACCTACCATGCTCCTTCAGTTTGTTTTCTGTGTTTTTGTACCAACCTCTGGGCAATGGACTTCATCAAACAACTTTCCATAGCTTTCCTGACACTCAAATAAGATTGTCTTTGTTGTCTCCTTCCTTTTCTCTTCAGTCATTCACTTCCTTGTCATTGTCGGACTTAACTTGCATCACACACAGGCCATCACTAAAGCTCACTGTGTATGTCTTGAGTCTCACAACACAACTGTGCTGAGTGCCAAGCCATGCCATTCCATGTTAGAGACACTTAGTTCTGTTGCCATCCAGTACATCCCATGTCATAAAAACATGTCACTTTGTGACCATGTTTGTGAATATTTTAGGGCTCTACAGTTGGGAACTCCTTTCCCATACGTGGCATGACGAAAGTTTTCAGCAGCAAAGGAGTTCAGTGACAATGGATCACAGTCACAGAGGTCACAAATGGTTCAGTCACAGAGAAAAATGCAACAGTAAAACAGTTACTGAACCACTCAAATCAGAGAGAAAAGCATCTCTCAGATTTCTTCACAACTCCGAAAATCTTGACAAAAGAGTGAAGAATGACTTTTTATGACTTTTTTACTCAATGACTCGGTCCAGAATGAATCTCACAGCTTCCTGTTTCCGCAGTACCCGTGGCACTTTGTACTGATTGGACGCAGCTGTGGGCTGTTCCAGCATGAAGCGGCGTAAGGCCAGGAAAGATCCATGCTTGACAACATGGACCTGGATGGGATCAATGGAGCCCTTGTGTCGGAATGAAGAGTACGGGTAGCAATGAACTTTCAGGGCATCGTCCAGCTGGGGAGAGCATTGGGAGAATGAGGATATACTAGTCAGGAAGATCTGGCAGAGGTAAAATTGTGGTACTATATCAAATTAGTATAGCAGAGAAAAAAAAAAAAAAAAAAAGGATAGGATTTAGCAACTGAAAGCAGCTGGTAGAAAAACACAGGTTGATTACAAAGTACAAATAAATGTAGTCAGCTGCATTATTGGAAGAAAGAAATGCCTTAAAAAACAACAAAAATGACATAAAATCAGGAGGATTTATGTGCACTAACTGCCATTCCAATGGTTTAAAATACTTATCAGCAGATCTTTCCTATAATGTTTCATATAAACCATGCAAAACAGGATACTGATGTGACTCTAATTCTGTTGATGACCGTGTAAATAGAACGAAACCACAATTTTGAAAGAGTGATGACTCTTTTTACTGAAAACACTGGGTTGAAAAAATGTACCATTTTCTTCTGTGCAGAGGTGACCGACTGCACCTCTCGACTTCCATCGTCACTCTCCAGCTCCAGGAATACATGATAACATGGTTTGGATGTCCTATAACCTGAGCCAGAGAAGAAAATTGAATGGTAAAATGTAAAATACATGTAAACAAAACTCCCCAATCCTGAGGATTGTGATGGAATTTTTCACAGCAAGTAAAGATAGAAGAAAGAGAAAAACTCTGGACAGTTGTTTGAAGCAAGAGTAAGTCCTTAGTTTATCACTGGAAGATTATCTTGAAATGATTTAATCCATACTCTGATCCTAACACAAAGTCGCCGACAGTTTAAGTAATCAGTCTAAACAATTTTGTTTCCAAAAAAATGACCAGGCTGTATCCATGACAGTAAAGTTTGGATTTAAGAATAGGGAAAGAAAGTGAGAAATCTATTCAAGTTTGTTCTAGTTTCTTTGTGATGGAAGTATTTGGCAAATTCTGCCGCACCTTATTCAAAACAGGTGATTTTATTGAGACAACTGTTCTGAGCCTACATTTGTTTTCCATCGCGACAAAAGTTTTCATATAGGAAACTGAGCTAAAAAAAAAAGGAGTATCAAAAGGGAGAGAGAATGACACAAATTTTTAATGACAAGAAAACAAAAGAGAGACTTGTATGAAATGGTAAACAAAATTTTTCCTAGTGCTAATGGCAATCTCTTGGACATTTTCATAATGCTCTTTTTTCATTACAAGATCCTCATATCTGAAGTGTATATACCATAGTTTGCTTCATCTGTATCTGATAAAATATTACCTGTTTTCTGTCTAACATGGCGGCATGTACCTTGGCTACCAAAAAGTTTCATTCCGATACATTCCTAGAATGTTCAATATCACATCAACATACATCACATTTACAAACAATTTTGCATTTGTTTCAAAAATCTATGAAAGACAGAGAGAACATAGAAGAGAGATAAACTCTAACATAACAATATAACAATTATTCTTGGTTATAATGTGCCTTTAATAATATGTAACTTATTATTGTGTAATATTATCTAATATACAACGCATGCAAGACAATATTAAGGTAACAATATGACTCATCTGAAGCTGACGTTCAAACAATATTGTATGAGTCAACAACAAAGCTATGCAGGAAATAAAAATGATAAACTTTCTAAGTGGACACCATTCTTAACAACTTTTACCTTTCATCAAAATGTTGAAATCCTGCAGAAAAGAATGAAAAATGAAAGAAAATGAAAAAGCTCAATCGTTAATTCTTATGGCACGTAATTCTCTGGAACATTTTTTCACAACATCCATTAGATGGTAAAGTATGCTTTTTTGGTTAGTCTGAACACTTCATAAGATAAGAACAGATAAGTGACAAAGAGAGAAAAAAATGCCTTCGTACCAGCTGGCACATCCATGCCCTCCAGGACGATACTGTCAGTGCAGCAATAGTCAGCCAGCTTAATATCTGTCCAGATTTTGGTGACTGTGCCTTTCAAAATCTCATAGAACAAGGCTTCAGATATCTTTTCCCCCTGCACACCAAGAAACTGGCCTTTCCTGGTGAGAAGAAAACATTTAATAGATTGAAAAACTGTGAGGTAAGTGAATCTTCTAAAGTCAACAGATTTTGAGACGGTGGACAGATAATGAGCATCTGGGTAACCAAACATAGATTATAGACAGACATGCAGCCATTAAACGCATGATAAATTTTTGGAGATTGATTGCCAGATCTCAGTGAACACAGCCATTTTCTCACCTGCATTGTTGTTCACCTGTATACTTGTTCACCAAGCATCTGTCTGAGTAATGTTTTCCGGCTTTTCCCATTTGTCAGTCATATCTACAAACTTACAAACGTGACTATGTATGTGAGTATGTCTCAAATCATGTCTGTATGCCATGTTATGAATTTGTACATATTTTGTTGCCCATGTTTGTTTTGAGGCATATTTCATGTGTGGCTGTTCAACATTTTGGTTCTGCTGTAAAGCGCTTCGAGCTCTCTAGGGGTGAGGCGCTATATAAATGCTCTTTATTATTATTATTATTATTATTTGAAATCCACAAAGGGCCAATGGCACAAAAATCCAACCATAATCGACCACAACTAATAAAGATCATGACTAATGAGGTAAATTCTATGGTAAAGATGGTGGCACCAGTTTTTTTGTCAAAGCAAAAAAAAAAAAAAAAGCAAAACACAGAGGTAAATTACCTCAAAATGTAACGGTGTTAACTTATTTGATAATATGAAAGTGTTTCTTTGTTCAATAACTCACAGTGTTAAAGCTGTTGAATAAACAACTGACCTGTACTTGAACTCCACAATAGGACATTGGTTATGAAAGCCAACCACTTTGACCACATCTCCAAACCTATACCTGTACAGACAGCTCGGGTTGGTGATCACCAGCTCATATGTATAGCCTTCTTTCACCTGAGAAACATGATCACAGACTAATAATGAACATGTAAGATATAACCCTCTTTCATCTGGAGAAAATGACTGACAGCTAATGAACATGTAAATGCAGCCTTCTTCAATCTGTGCACAACGAGAAAATGGAGGTGAAGATTATAAACTGAATATGCTGCTGATTATAACTCTAAAAATGAATGGTGAGACAGTAGAGAGACAGAAGCTGAGAGATTTCGACAAATCAGTTAACAAATGAGACATTTCCCCCATGGATTAGAAACTAAAGTTGTAATGGTACAACAGAATCTGTCTAAAAACTAAGTGAAATATGTTTGAAATATTGATCTTTCAGAAACAGTACACACTGCAATTGTTCATTGTTACTCAGTTTTGGATCTCACAATATTCTATGCATTACAATGTGCATGTCATAAAGTGCAATTTGATGATACATAATTATGAGAATAACATATTCAGTCTACCAACTAAATCACCTGGTGCATCAAGTACGTTCTCGGCTGGTCCTCATCCATACGATAGTCTGGGATGAATTCGTAGAACTGCGAATGTGGATTGAGAAGATACCGAGAGGGAAGTTGAGTGGGCCAGATGTTCACTCCTAACAGACCCTCGGATGCCGAGTAAAGAGGGGAATAAGAGGGAATACCTGGTGGAGGAGACAGAGAGAAAATCACAATGGTGACATATCTTTCTTCTAAATTAACTAAGCTTGAAATATAGTACAGAGAATACATACTACACTTAATTTTTCTCTTATATTTCTCATACCTTTTCAAAATTTTTTTCCTCATCTTCTACAATAAGACAATAATAGATGATTGATACTTATAAATGTTGTAGAATTTTGTCTCCGATTTTGCCCTGACAACAAGTTTCTTTCTTTCACTAATTATTCATTAGTGGTGCATGATTTCTGATTTTTTAAACATGGTTTTGAAGAGAATTTTTTTTTCCCCATGCTTTATGACTTTAACTGCTTCTAAGGCACAAATACCATAAAAACATACCAACTAAGACAGAAAATATTTTGCACAAAAATCTATCCAGTCCCTCTGCCTATCATATCTATGACCAAAATCCTCCTTAAAATAATGAAATATATCTTGATTCTGCTGTCGTTAATGTGTTCTCTAAAATTAAGTCAGACAATACAGAAATGACCCAAGAGTATGTGGCTGACAATACTGGGCAAAACTGTAGATCACAATAGTAGGTAATTCAACTAGTACACCTTCACCTGTACTGGCACATAAGAGATTACTCAAATGTGAAAACAATAACAACAACAAGAACAGACAAAAAGGCAATTATGGCTGTGAAATGAAGTGGAAAGTACCTCTTCTGTGAATATATTGGTACTGCTAGAGAATTTCTTTACTTATGGCTCTGAAAATTTCTCAGGAAAAGCATGGAAGTATTTGCTAGGACGATCATTATCAAATGGATTTCACAAGAAAAAGAACTCATTTTCCATGTTTACCTTTACAGTAGCCATTCCGTAATCTTTCCGCATATAAATCAAAAGTTCCTGTATCCGCAGCAATAAAAAGACGTAGTTCTGGCCATATTCTCAAAGCTAGTGAGTTCCTGCCCTGGGCAGCTGCCTCTCGAATCTGTTTGGCTCTTTTGGGATTGGGCGATAATAAAGAATCCAACTCCTCCCTGATGGCTGGATCAATTCTGAGATTGGGGTCAATGCGACCCAGTTCAATGTCATTCATAAGCTGGTCGAGTTTGAGCTCCAGCGTAGCAAAGGCGTTGTAGATGAGCGAGGCATAGTTAGCTTCGATGATGCTGACGTGTGGGTCCAGCAGAGCAAAGAGGAGATAGAGGTAAAGGGCTTGGGGTTCGGATCTGACCTGGTAGGCTGGCTTGGGTGTGGTGTAGACATGGTGAAGATATTCCACCCTGCAAACGAACAATCAGACAATCTTTCCATGGAAATTGCAAGTAAGAAACTGAATGCTAAATTGTATACTGTAAGGGTTAAAGCATTTCCAGTCTTGATATTTCTGCATTTCTAATGGTCATGAATGAGCCAGAGACTGCATGAATTCTGGCATTGTTATGGCCAAAATGAGCCTTTTGACAATCAGCCAAATTATTTCTTTTGATGAACAAACACGATATGAGCAATCATTGTAATGAAGAAAAAAAATCACTTTCACCTTTTTTATCTAAAACATATTCAACGAGAACTCTAAAAATTCATCATTGCAATTTTTTACTGGACTCATGAGAAGATCACATAGGTCATACACATGAAATACATGGCCTCAGAGAGACATAAATATCACAAGTTTACTGGCTAACACAAGTTTACCAGCTATCACAAGTTTATCTGTTGTTACAACAACTTTACTGGTTACAAGAAGTTTTCTGAAAACAGTGAATTCTACACAACTGAACATCATAACAATAATTATACACTATGTCATTTTCACCTCTCAGGTGATGGTGCATTTGGACCAATGGGGGTCCCGTCCATGGTGTAACGCCAGACGGGTGTATAGAATATCCTGAAGTCTTTGTTCAAGATCCTCAGGTCAGGATAGGCATCCACCATACACTTGTACACCACAGCCATGCCCTGGAGAAAAGTGACAAAATCACCCATCCATTTTCTATCAATTATTTCAGATTTATTTCCTGCACTGTGGTAGCTTGTTTCTTTTGTTTGTTTTGGGGTTTAATGGCACATCAGCACGATCACGGCTATATTGTGCCAAACACGGTAAGATACATTTACATGTCAAGTAGAAAACAGGAAAGAGAGCTGGATAGAAGACAGGAGCAAGGAGAGAGGGAAGAGATTTCACCCCAAGAATGCTGAGGATGGCATTCCATGGGACACATCCCACCGATGGTGGGCTTTCACTGCCTCCAGGTGGGAGCAAAGAATCTACGTACATACCTCGGGGCCCTGCGGGGAATCTGTGATAGCTGTACTAATCATCAACAGATAAGTCACATGACTAATTCAGCCAATATTTTGTCAACACATTAATAAACAATATTTATGATGTGTCAGTTTATCATAACTGAACATTCATAATCAGTATGATAACACAGCACAAAAATTCGCTAAAAAAAAAAAAAAAAACTGACAAAATCAAACGGGAAGACACAGAAACAAAATGAACACAAAATACTGATTGTGTTTGAAAATAGGCAGTCATTTGGTTGGCTAGACCCTTTCAGAATTGCTGAGCTGACAGATGATTGCTGTTGCCTAATGAATGTCTGGGGAGTTTTTTGTTATTTTATCTGCTCATCTGATCCGATCTTATCTCACCTCTCCATGAAATATCCTGGTCTGCTTACTGACTACGGGAATAATGTTGCTGGAGCCGCCTGATGTGCCCGAGGTCACTGCAAACAGTGACACATCTTTTGATGTCAGCAGTTTTTTCTCACCACTCATCATTCTTGTGACGTATCTTGAGTAGTCAGTGTAGTTTGTCAGTGGATGAAGTCTGATAAAATCCTTCACTGTTTTCACCTCGTCCAGCTGTATGACAGAGACGGAGGCATTTGGGAACAATAGGAGATGAGGTCAATATCAACAATGATACCAAATGTAAGATAGCTATGTAAAAAAAAATTATTACAATAACCCGAGGGTGGATCATTCAAATACTATTAAAAGATTATGCGTTCTAAATAATCTGATAAGAAACTTCTATGCATGTAAGCTATCTATTGTGCCTGTTGAAATTTTGCATTGGTATGCCAATCTTTAACATCATTTTCCTTTTAAAACAATATAAATATGATGGTATCTAATGTGTTATTTCAAAAGTTTAAGACAATGAAAAAAAAAAAAAAAAAAATTACCTAATATTTATGACAAAACAAAATGTTATATCCAAGCAACAAAAGATTCTCTGTGATGCTGAAGAAATTACCACTTTCAATCGATAAATAAATTTTGTGATCAGGATCATTGTTGTATTTGTATGGCCATTTAGTTTCAGGAAACTTTGGGAAACAGATGCTAGGATTAATTGTCATCAATGTCTAAAGTTTATAGTATCTGATTCAATTAATTCATGAAAACTGTTCAGTGCTCCACTACCAAAAACTGACACTGAACATGACTAACTGCTGCTGTGCTTTCCTTACCTTCATGTCCCTGCTGTACTCTGTGTCCGAGTTCTCGCTGATCTGCTGAAGCAAAAACTCTGCCTGTGCTCTCTTCACATTCTTGGTGGCCTCCTCCAGCCGATTCCGCATAAGCCCTCCAAACACATTGAGGCTGCGAATAGCAGTGTAGTGACGAGCAGCTTCAAGGAAACTTTGGTCCGGATTCACTCGAAATCGGTTTACATCATAAGCCATATAACCCAGGCCAGAAAGGCCTATGGTAGAAACACCTGCATAGACACAAATGTATTAGCTGCTTGTGTGTTATGATTTCTCTCAGCATACTGCACATTTTGTTTTTTTACTTTTAATTATTCATGTGTCATGTCTTTGTACTAAAATCTTCACAAATTTTACAATAACCAGAGTAGTGATGTCATGTTGTCCATATATCATCAAAATGGTGTGTTGACCATAAATCTTTACTACAAGACATTAAATAATAATTCATCAAAAATTCTATACAAAATGTTTACCAACTGTGAAATTTCATGAGGATTAGGTTTCTTACCCTGAATCAAGTTTGGTTTATTATCAAATGTGATATGATTTGTATTTATCCATTTCCTATTTGATAATTACTGTGCCTGCTAACAAAATAACTTCATCATTGAAGACTATTAATATTCTCCAAATCATGAGTTTTTAACAGTAATGTTGACAAGGATAAGATACTTGCTATAATAATATCCACTTACCAACTAAGACCTTAGTCAGCACTCCCATTCTCTCACCTAATTATGGTGTTTCTCAAGACATATTTCTGGATTCCTGATAAGAATACATCCCAAAAAAAAAAAAAGTAGTCATGTATAAAGAAAAGTATATACATTATAAAAAAGTTGTGTCATTTGTCAAAGTTTAAATGAAGAATGCTCTTGACAATAGCAGCAAATTCACTTCTTGGATGGGTGAAAGAGTGGTTGAAAAGAGTGGCTCAAAGTTCACATGTGATTTGAGAATGCTAAATCTATTTTTTGTTGCTGCTTTTGGGTATGCAAGTACAAAGGTCAATACATAACTTTGAAGTGGTGCCTCCCTTTCCCCTCTCTCAAGGCCCAAATCCTACTCCCTGGTTCCAGGGCCAGATGCTATTCCTGTTCCCACCAAAACGTTCAATAATTAGTGTGCAGTTTTTGTTTTGCAACGTAAACTGGGAGTCGTAGATATAGCTATCTAATCTAGATCATGCCCTACTGTTTGGGTCATTTTTTACCGACCACCGGTCACTGAACTCAGGTAACTAGAAACAGCATAGATCTACTCAGAGACACAAAAATAATCTTCGCAGAAACAAAGCATTGTGTGAACCATGGGGTGTCAGTTTATATAAAACATTTAGATCTACTTCCACAATATGATGTTCCGTAGCTTTTGGCATCACCATTCGAATCGTAGAAACTCAACTTCAACGAAGCACTGAGGTGTAGGAGGTCAAGGTTATTCAAATCGAAAATATGAGTTTGGCAATCCCTTTAGTCCTGGAGAACACAGAGTTTCGCTACTAGAATGAGAATCTACAAATGTTTGCAATGATTACCTGACTGACAACATGATGAAGTGAAGATGCAATCCTCAGCTGGTTTAAGCCAGCTGATTCTTTCCTGATGGGCGCCGCCATCTTGGGTCAAATGCAAGGGAGGCTATTCATAGAATATCAAATGTAAACCACGGAAATAGCGCCCCTTTAAAATCTTAATCCGCTTGGTCGTCAAATAAAAGAGATACTTCCTTTTTTGTGTCCAGAGAATTATTTTGCTGATGTCAACTTACAAACAAATATTTTCTGTATATTTTTTGCCTGTGTATTTAATGCGACAATATCACTTTCATTCCGTTTTGTATATTTATGACAAAAGTATTTGCTTTGCTTTTTCAATCACGGTCGTCTAGCCGTTGATATCATATGAATTCATATTGCAGGAATAATATATAGCAATATTTTGTGTAAATATTTTTATAGAATTTACTTCTGAGATTCAATGCAAGACCAAAAATTGCATATAAGTTTGGTTTGTAATGCAAGACCAAAAACTGCATTTAAGTTGGGTTTGTTTTTGGCATTAAACCCTAAAAGTGTCTATTGAAACTGCGGACGAGTTGCTGCTTCAGAAACAACTACTATTGCTGTTCCACACACAACGGTTCAAGTCTAAATCACATTGTAAGAAAACTCCTTCTCACTGATTTGTCATTAAATTTGATAGGTAACTCAAATGCAAAGTGCAATGAGCGAGTCTTTCAGCTGATCGGCCTATTGATACTTCTAAGGTATGAATTCTGAAAAGGCGATTATCGGATACCAGTAGTAGATACATGTACATCAAATATCACTGAGCAGCATTGTAAGATTATACCATTGGATAAAGTAAATGGTAGGTCAATCCATCTGATTTGAAACTTGGGGTATACATTGTATTTTAATGTCATAATGTACTCTGTTTCCAATCAAACAATGAGTAAGTGTTGTTAGTGTTAATGAAGGATGTATTAAAGAACCAACTACATGTAGGTTAAAAAATTTGCCTAAGTGATTGAAATGAAGTTCTACATTATTGAGTCTCTACATGTATATTGTTATTTGCTTCTTTTGATATATTTGATTAGTTGCCAGTAGACCATCATCTTAGATTATAAAACAGTTTATAGAATGAAGGATGTGTTAACAAAGATTTAGATGTTCACACAGTAAAAAAACAATGTACTTTTGTGGACAATAAATTACATCTACTATCTTTCCTAATCCTGGATTAAAAAAAAAAAAAATGAATGAATGATGAAGAAAGACATTTTATGATGGTAAACGCCTGTGGTAGGAAAACTCCTCAGGTAGGGCGAGACAGGTTAACAAAGATGTGTAAACAAAGATTTAGATGTTTTTACTTTTATTCACATCGTAAAAAAACAATGCGCTTTTGTGGACAATAAATTGCATATACTATCTTTCCTAATCCTGGATTAAAAAAAATGAATGAATGATGAAGAAAGACATTCTATGATGGTAAATGCCTGTATATTCATTGCAAGCATTCTGTCACTATAGGCCTATGTAGGCCTATGTTGTTGTTGTTTTGTCTGTTCGGCAAAGCATGTATGAAAGCAGAAAAAGGACAGCTCAAGTGATGAAACTTTGGTGAAATGAGGACACTGTGTGATTCAAACATCAAAAACACTTGCACAACAGCAACAAAAACCCAGTGCTACTTTGATATCTTTTTTATTGAGGTTTGTTTGGTATTGATGATAACCCCATCCTGTCTATACACATGTATATTACCTACAAAACATCACCACTACACACACATAAGATCAATGGTCCATACAAGTATCAAAATAAAAGCTCTAAATCTAAAGTGAAAATAAAACTACAGCACAATTATCATTTAAGTCCCAGAAGTTAGCACATAATAAAGACAAACTGCACAGCACCGAGGGATTGATACCTCAGTAGGACATAAACATTGGTCTGCTATACATCTGTCCCTGAGACATGACATCTAATGTAGTAGCTTAGGCAATGAAGGAATTGATATGGTTTAAAGATGGAGATTCCTGAGCAAGTGGCGGCATTGGCATGCAATATGTTTGGATAAACACCCTTATATTCTATTTACAGCTCCAGTTAATGTTGTTGTTGTTATAGATATAAGCACCCGATCAAATTCTACATCACACCTGGATATTGAGGTGTAGATATTCTGTGGAGTTTATCATCTCCACAAACAATATACTGCACTCTTGGGGACTGACTGAGAAACACTTCAGATTTCATAATGCTCTGAGCTGATCAGACACACATACACCTAAAAGATCTGGTGCATCTCATGATTTCAATCCTACTGGTCACAGAAGAAGGTTTTTTAATAAGCCACTGTTTTCAGCCAGCTAAGTTGCTTCCCTTTGCCAAGTATGAGAGGTTAGGACAAGTATTGTAAAGAAAAGAAAGTTCGCTTTTGTTGCTGTAATTTCAAACAACTGTGATAAAAAATTCTGACAAGACAGTAAAATATTTTCTTTATATGATGATTTTTTTTCAGAACTTTCTGGTATTCATGTTTTGAATAACAAGTGAAAAGGTGAATTTTTTTTTCCTTGTTTACCACGCTTGTCTTATATTCTTGTACTTGGCAAAGGAAAGTTATTTGGCTTCTTTATTTGGCTCAATCTGCGAACTCCATCACATTTATGAAACCAAATTTGACAGACCATGAGAAATACCATGACCAAAGTGTTGGGGAGTCCACAATGACAAAATTCAAGGTGTTGACTTGTGACATCAATCTATGGATGCCAGTGCTGAAACTGAGGATGAAGTCTACAATGACAAAACTGTGATGAACAATGTCCAATATTCCATGCCAAGTCTGGCTGAAGTCACAGACTCTTGTTTATCTTCTGACATCATCCTTGGCTTTATTACAATTGAGGAATACAGGTGGATTATAAGATCAGTAATATTCAAATCCTTTCATTCTCAAATGGTAAACTGCATTAAGTTTTCAAATGCATCAATTGTTACAAACATAATATGATGTTTGAGCTTTCACTCAGTGACTTAAATGACTTAGGCCAAGGTTGTAATATCTTCACAGAAATGGAACTGAATATTATACTAGCACTCATGCAATAGATAATGTCATCCATTTCTGCTGAGTTGTTAGCTTGTGAACAAGAAAATGCTGTCTATGAATGCTCAGTTCACTGAGAAGGACTGGTCACAAATTTCCCATGGCTGTGAAGACAAATGCTAACTTCATGAGAGCACCTGGCCAATCATGAATTTCACAGCCTCCTGTTTCCGCAGGACTCGGGGAACTTTGTACTGATTGGACGCGGCTGTGGGCTGCTCTAGCATGAATTGTCGCAGGGAGTTGAATGATCCCTTCTGAACCAGATGTACTTGTATGGGATCGATGCTCCCTTTGGCTCGGAATGATGCATATGGATATGAATGCTCCTTCAGGTTCTCATCAAGCTGGGATAAGAAAAGATTCAGAAAATGTTACAGTCAAAGTATAATTAAGCTAATTAAGCAAAACAACTGTGAGAACTAAAAGAATAATTTAAAAAATAATAATAAACAAATATTTCAAATATGAGTTGATAATTTTTTAAGGTATGGCTTAGCATATAGAGTATCTGAGGTTTTGGCCAAGAGAAATGCATTGAGCAGGACATGGGTGATATCTGTTGTATGAACAAAATACATATCATTGATGTCCAAGTCTAATCATGAAAGCACAAATTTAGTCAAACATGTTTTTTACCTAATGATAAATCTCAATTTCTACATGATCCATTATAAATCTGGACAAATGCAATGTACATTTTCAGTGTGAAATCATTATGTGATGGATCATTGTAGGGCTTGAGGTTTATTTTTAGGCAAAAAATCTGTTTGACCCAATTTGGTGCTAATAAGATTGGAGTCAGATATCAACAATATAAATCCCATTTGTTGTCTCTATTAAATAGGTCCACAGTTCAAACAGTGATCTTTTCTCTGACGAATGAAAGGAAAACAGAAAGCAGCCTGTCTGCATTCTCATCAACATAACCCGAATCAAAAAGACGTGATGAAAAACTCTGCATTCTATTCCCTTTCTAGTCTTCTCTCATTATAAGATTTAGGCTCTAAGGTATCTGGCAATCATTAAGTGAGTCTGAGAGAATACAACTGGTTCCTCTCTGTGCAGTGAACAAATAGATAACTTACTGTGGACAGAATGATATAGGTATTCGATTCTGAATGAGTTTGATATCCAGTGATCGAACTATGAACTCACCAGCTGTTTGAGTTTGGCCGTCACAGTTGTTTTGTTTTTGTTGTTCACATTCTCCAGCTCTACAAACACATGATAACATGGCTGGGAGGATCGAAAGGCTGTGGAGAACAAATCAAAATCTGTCACAAAATTATCATCATTGCTCATCATCTTTTCCAATATATATGGAACTAAGATATGCCTTCAGTCTCGTTCTGAATGAGATAATTTGCCATTTAGAAAAGCAGCTTTCCCTTGTCACATCGTTGTCTCGGAATCTTCTCCCAATGGCTGGTCATCTATGAACAAATCAAGACAAGAGCTACCCATAGCACAAGCAATAGAAAAAAAGAAGCAATCAAAAGCAAAATTTACTATTCCAATATTAAATTTTCGCTATCTTAATAAAAGCTGTATTTGCATATAACTCACTCCAAATTAGGAAACCAGGGTGATTTCATTGTGTGACAACTTGCCACAGATCTTTTTCTGTCTTTCTTTAATCTAAATTGGTCCTTCACTTCTTTTTTTTCAAAACTCCGCAGACTGATAAGTAATGGAAACAGTTCGCTGACCTCTGGGAGTGTCAAGGTCGCTGAGCAGGACACTTTCTGTACAGCAATAGTCGCCCAGCTGGACGTCATCACCAGCTTGGCCAATGGTGTCTCTCAGGACATCATAGAACACAGCCTCGGAAGTTTTCTCTCCACGAACATTCAGAAACTGTCCTTTCCTGCAGAAAAATAAATTTAAAATGTCAAGAAATGCAGATATGGTTACATCTTCACCATAACCAAGTGGGTTAATTTGTCAAACAACTTAGTTATTGAATATTTCACTGCATTAACTTGTTGGACAACCAAAATACAGTGGAATATGCTTGAGTCGATGCTGACGGGGAAGTCAAAAAAGTATCGACTCATCCGTTGTTGGACTCACCTGTGTTTTTAACTCTAGAACTGCGACCCAGCCTAAGGGCTGCAACGCCCTATGGGGCGCCTTGCCGGCTTGTCTATCTGCATCGCTGGCGCCACTGCTTAAACCTCAGGGTGTTTGTTTTGACTGTAGAGACTCCTCCTTGGCTTCAGAGTGACACAATGCAGGCCCAGATTGACCACCATACTGACCAATGTCTTCCTCTATCCCTCCCCTAACTCCACCCT
>JBCEWB010060889.1:1286-13691 GCA_039654565.1 Peronia peronii
CCCCCCCCCCCTACAGAACATCAAAAATGATAACTACTGACCCCGTAATTTTTGTAAACTGGTTTCACTCATGTTGCTTTCATCTTTGTGTATTGTGTGTGTGTGTGTGTGTGTGTGCAGTCTGCGTGCATGTGTATAGGTGTGACTGTGTGCATATTATATGTATGTGACAGCATAGAACTATGTGCCCATGTGTCCTGTCCTCCCCTTTACTCCTTTTGACAACAATTGGAGTTTATCTCGTATCGCTGATTTGCTGAAATTTGTTACATCTTTGTAACGTACCATAGATCTAGAGCAAGACTCAACAGTTACAAGAATGGAAGTAACAGAGGGGGCGGAGCTGGGACACTTTGCAACTATAACACTCCACCCTTTTCTTCCACTGCCGCCTCCTATTTTTATCCCTCCTCCTTTCTCTCCTATGCCCCTCCCATTGCTATGCTGCCCTCTCTAATAATCGTGAATTTCGAGTATAACAGAGGCATTTCATACAGAAAGCTGTGATTTGTCTGCAAAAGTCAGTTAGGTGTGTTTCGTTCTGAAATCGCCTTTCAGCCACCTGTGGAGGACTATCTCTGTCAAAGGTGAGATAGATAAAAGAATGAAACAACATTATACTTGTATATTTAATTGTGAAAGATCAAGATCTGACACGACTGACTCCTACCAAAGAGTTTCCTGGGATAAGATCTTTGGTGTAACCTAGGGAGATGGAGATTTCCTACAAAGGTTATTAAACACTGTGTTCTGGGGTATGCAAGCAAATATACTCATCTTTCTCTATGTGCTCTCTTTCACTTTCCATCTCTCCTTTCCCAAAAATGACGGGCCATCGTTTGTCCCCTACATTTTGATCTTTAGTCATTTATGTTAATTAGGTCAAAACTTCAGTTTTGATGACAAAATAATGCCATTTACAGAACTTTTCACCTTCTACACTGCCTATTTTCTGTTTGGTTTCTCTCATTTTATTCTTGCAATGAAATATCTTACTTTGTTGAATGCCACAGGTCACCTTTTCCTGATCATTAAAAAAAAATGAACTCTTAGACCATCACAGCACGAAATAACTCATCTTTCCGTTTGAATTTCCACTTTTTATAACCCTTTTTTATATCTTATTTCTTAGCAGAACTTCTGATTAGTGGAACTGTGAAAGGTCCTTGGCTGAATCTGAGGTGAAAAAGATAGGAAGTAGAAAAGGCAGTTACTTGTAACATTCATAAACAGGTCCCGCTACAGTCATGGACCGGGGATCATATGGTATGATGCAACCGCGGGCCAGGCGAGTTTCTCACAGCGAAATCATAGTGCCACCTCCCGAAAAAAACCCTAAAGACTATCACGAAATTATGATAATTTCTAAGGACAACATGATGAATGGAACTAAAAAAGAAGACCCTGAGCGAATCTTAGAGCACGAGCTGGAAAACAAGACTCGGCCTAGAGAAGAGATGTATCCTCATGGCTGCTGCAGCAAGATGGTTGAGAAAGCTGAGAACGCTGTCCATGGTTTTTTCAATAGTTACAGCAAAGAAATTGGTATCACTGTGAAAGTGACTCTACTGGTGCTCTATCTCGCCTACTTTATATTCTGTGTTCAGTACAGGTGAGTGTGAAAATTAAACAGTTCCCGACTGCTATACGTCGTCATCGACAAATATTCTGTTTTTTTTTTTTAAGAAATCGGCACGATTTGACTATTTCCTAATACCTAAGTATTCAAATATAACTTCGTGCAAGAGGAAAAATCATCTATTGCACTGTTATATGCTTAGAACAAAAAAAAAAAAACAAACAATTACATCTTGTCCAAAGCACTAGTTTGCAATTTTGTGGAAAGATCAATGTGAAGGAAAAGGTGTTTTGTCAGAGTGCTAGAGATCTGGTCAGGTGTTTTTCACACAATAGGAATGGCCAGAGAGGGCTGTGGACAACAAAGATTGCTGAACATTTCCGCCAAAGATCTTTACAAAACAGATAAACATATTTATTTTTTCACAAATACAGGAGCCCATCTTGATTGCCACAACTACCACAACAATAAGACAGGAGTGAAATGTGTCTAGGGACATGGAGATATAATTATATTAAAAATCCTTCTCTAGTGAGATCAATTTTCGTCAGGATAATGGAGAAATCGTGTAAAACCCCTGTCCTCATGTTCCCTTGTTCCTCCAGTCCGGGATCCCCTCCCCCAGCTTTTTTGTTCTTCACAAAAACAACCACATTTAACTGGAACATCAAAGAATAAAAACAACCCCTTTTTTTATATTAAGGTACTCATTTAATAGAGTTCAACAATATCCCAGGAAAATCCATCGACCCATGATCTTGGCCTTGCCTCGGCCGTAAGTTTGTCACTTCTTATCTTGATCCTGTTAAGATGGGTAGGAAATTTATGACTAAAACTCTTCACTATGAATGATAGTCTCATAGCCTATTGAACCAAGATGCCCTCCAAATGATAACATCAATAAGTAATGTTAATGATTTAAAGATGTAGGAGAACACCTGACGTGCATTCACGTTGGGTTTTTCCCGAAATCTTGTGTTCTGCCATTCGCTCTTTATCTCTTTCTTTCTTTCTCTCTCTCTCTCTCTCTTTCTCTTTGTGTTATCAGCTTCGATAAATTGCGTCGTATAATATGTGTTCTTGTGTACACAATGAGGTTTTTCGAGGTCGGTCACCTGACCGAGGAATTTTCGCTCATGCTCTGATTTTTTTTTACATGCTTTACGCGTGGCAGACAAGTTTTGACGAATGATAAGCTTTCAGACATGGCACACCATATAAACAAAGCCACATGTGAGCGATTTTTCCTCAGTCATGTGACCGATCTCGAAATCCCTCAATAATATATGCAAGTCATAATGAAAGCAGATAGTGGATGTACTAACATTATTATGTGCATTTACTTTATATACAAAAACAACTAGGAAAGTATGTCGAAGTCCCACAAATGAATAAATCACTGAGGCTTCATCAAATGTTCTTCCAACTTCCTATATTCTTTGTAAATCTCTGACAAGTAAGGATAATAGGTCAGAATAAACTGCTTACTGAAGATCTTTTGAGACGTTTCAGCAAATGAAAATGTCAACAATAGTTTCCCTTTTTCATAAGGCAGTCACTGAGATCCTCTTTCCAACTGAATTCAAAACTGTTCCGCTACTGTTCGATGACTCTCCAAGCTCAGGCGACCATAATTTAAGGGTGAACAGATCTATGTACCCTTGCTTTCTGTATCATTATGTGAAATGAGCAACAGATAAAAATTAAGACTGCATTACCATATCGCTGGTGATTTTTCCAAAATAAAGGAGTAGGACCAAGGATTTCCACCCAACTCGATATTGGGACACTTTTATCATTTCGTTCCAAGAGATGATGCTCCTCAGCATATTTTTATCTTTACATATCTCCCAAGATAACCTCGGCCTATTCCACATCTTTTCCTCAAAGATTCCGCCCTGTCTGGCAGTACTTTGATTTGGACTTCTCATAGTATTTCTCTCCATTGTAGGCTCTATAACGACCAAACATCCTGGGAAAACAATGCTTTGTGTAACTTGAAATAGAAATAACATAACAAATTATGTTAATATTGTCGTTGTTGACTCAGGCATATTAATAATGGTATCACTACATAATTGGGTAAGGTGAAGATTTGTTTTGTAAGAGAAAATGGTATTATTTTCTGATCTATCTGAGAGTGCTGAGGATTAATGCGACAATGGAAGTAATGCCACCTGTAAGAAAAATCTCAAACCAACGCACAACAACGAAGTCTCATTTCGTATGTACTGAATCTTAATTTAAACTTAATTTTTATTTAAAGTTTTAGTTCACATACTGAAAACTTTTTCTCGTCACAGCTACGTACAGTAAGAATAGACCATTAAATATCAGAGTTTCCTAATTTCTTTGCCCGGCAAAACAATGTAGATTCTATGTGGAAATAATCAAGACGTTCATATCCTGTCGAAAATGATTCTCTGAAAATGAATTGAATTTATGATAAGTTTCCTTGGAAATACGACAACTAATGATTTAGTGATCACGTGAACTGAATATGTATGTACTGAAGAGGCACAAGTATTAATTTTGCTATATATTGTAACAAATGCAGTCAAAGATTTCAAATCAGAGAAAATCTGGGATTTTTGTTTTGTTTTGTTTTGTTTCTCTAAATCGTATTTGTCTCTTCCAATCCTGAATGACGATCAACAGATACTTCGATGAGGGCTCCTATATTCTAACTGCTATCACGGGCGTGCTGGTTATCAAACTGGTTTACAACAAGCTGCTGGGACCCAGGTGTGCGCCCCTCTGTGCCTCATGTCTGATCTGGCTGGGTACAAATCGCAGAGCCCATTTCATGCGGAACATTTTCAGATAGTAAGTTGTCTCAAATATCCCTTCTTTTATTTTCTTCTTCAAGAATCAACCATCAACATTACGTTACTATTGTTACTTCCTGGTGAATCAGCCATTAACACATGTTATCAGTGATATTTCTTAGGGAATCAACGATCACCACATATTACCATTGTATTTTCGGGGGGGGGGGGGGAATCAACTATCAACATGTATTACTATTGCTACCTCTGAGGAATCGACTATCAACACATAATACCATTCTTATTTTTGAAGAATTAATCATCAACACATGTTACCATTGTCACTTATGGAGAATCAACTATCAACATATGTAGCCATTGTTACCGGTACTTCTTGGGGAATCAACCATCAATACATCACACCATTGTTAGTTCACTATTATCATAGCCATCACATAGACTGAATTATTATTATTTTTTTTTTTTTACAACAACCCTCAACGTTTATTTTCTAGTGCAATTATAACCATCGCTGCAGCATCATGGATGACATCCCTGTGAGTCTGGCAAATAATAGCTGATCATTAATTTCCTAGAAACTGACTTCTGTATCAGTCAGATGTTAATTTGTTGGACACTGCTTCAGTCAGATGTTAGTTTTGTTGAACACTACTTTAATCAGATAATAGTTTGCAGTAACTTCTATCAAACCTGTTACCCATGTATCTGCTGTTCCTTTAAGTTTATGACAATTAATAGATGCAAATGAAACATAAGATTGTTTTATGCGACCAATAAATTAATATTATGACCATAATCATATCAACAGCAAGATCAAGAAAATATCTTTATGTTCATTGACATGTCTTATCAACTGTGATTTGAATTTCCTTTTGAGGACAAAGTTGTCTTATCCTATCTTATCTTATCCTATCATACCTTATTTATCTTATCGGTCTTATCTTGTACATTGTATCTTGTCTTATTATTTTATAAGTTTAATAATGTCTGCCATTCCATTTACTATCTCATCTGCTATGTTGTCTATGACCTCTCCTCTTAACAGTACTACTACTGCATTAATTAATTGTATTATAACCATCTCCATTACTGGGATCACTATTAGTTTGTTTTGCCACTATCATTTTTCCTACACGACGGACAGAACCTGTGCAATTTACTCTTTACCTGCAACGTTACTTACACTATGACTTACACACAACTGGTGTTACTCTTCACCCATCCTGTTGCTCTGTTGATGACGTTCACCTTAGTGTATCCTGTGATAAGTACATTTGTGGGCAGTGTAATGACCTCCACTATAATATATTTTCTAAAAAAATACATTAAAAAAATAAATCTAATGGACTTTGTGGACTTTTTTTTTTTAAATGCATCCTCTGAAAACGATATTTCCAGACAATTTAATGACCTCCACTATTCTCTTGGAGATAACTTCCCGCTGGAGGTTGAAAAGCGAAGTATATACCGAACCTGCACTATGTTCTCTGTCTTCTGTGTTTGTTCCAGTGGTCTATACGTGGCAGCCTTTGGTTTACTTTGTCTGTATCTCGGCCTAAGCTCTATCTCCTTGGACGGACTAACAGCTCAGGCTTTGCTTGGTATTGCTTGCCTGATCTGCCTGTGCTTTATCTTCTCCGCATCACCAAGCCAGGTAAGTCCGAAAGTTAATGCAGATATTAGAGGTGAGGATGGGGTCAAAAAGATCAAATTTCTGAGCTCGAATTCAGAGTGGCCCGACTTTTGTCTTTGAGACAGACATTAAATTCACACGTACGCCAATGCCTTCGCTTTGTCGGTAGGGGCAATAAATTGTTGAGACTCAGAGCTTAAATTGCACGGGAGTGGGCCTTGCAATTTGCCATTATCAGCTTTCAAGATTTTCAAAATTAGCATTCGATTTTAAACCAACAGTCTATTCAAGATTTCAAGAGTAAGAAGTAGAATCTGACACCAGCGGAAGGATCTAAGGTCGACAGCCGAATTTCAGATTGACAATAGCAAAATAGACGAATGGTGGAATCTATGATTAATAATAAAATCTACATCCTACAATAGCATCTAAAATCAGCTTGGCAATTAAAAGTCGGATGTAGAGTAAGCGGAGACGCAGCTGTCGGGGCAAACTTTTCAAATTCCAACTTGCTACCCTCAGTGTACCTGAGAGGGCATTTACTGAAATACATGGAATGCTTTATAATTGGCAACATAAGCTTTCAGACAGGATATAATTCTTTGCTCCCACTTCCATTCCTCGCATTATTCATGTCTTGGTGATTCTTAGGTGAACTGGCATCCAGTTTTCTGGGGCTTCATCATCCAGTTTCTGTTTGCTATGCTAACCCTGCGTACGACAATTGGCTACAATATCTTCAAGTGGATCGGCGACCTGATTCATGGCCTGGTGCGCTTGTCCGATAAAGGCTCTATCTTCGTCCTCGGGGCCAGTTTCCAGGCTGAAGGAGCAGGATTCTTCTTTGATGTAGGTACAACGAAAAATACGTATGCTCACATACACTAAAAACCACTGGGGCTATTCATAAAATTCTCCTGTAATTTGGTTGGTTTAAATTTTTATTTAACTGCATGTCAGCATAACTACAGCTGCATTGCGTCAGACATTGTGTCAATGATATTCAGGAGTAAAAACAAGAAAAAAAATATCTAGATGTACGATAATAGTTGTCAAAGAATGTAAAAGGCAGTCATTAACTATCAAATTCAGACAGGTGTAAACAAGCGGCTTGCCGTAGAGATGCTGAATGTTCGCAATTTTCTTAATCATGAAAGATCCACATTTTAAAGAGAGACCTTATGAGGTAAAAATGACAAGATAGTTTACGGCCTCATTTCATGACTGATTAGCTGAAAGTCTGGCAGGTAAAATGGATCTTTGGTTTCTGGGACGCTAAATTCGTCAGGTGTTAGTTTTCAATGACATTGTAATGTATAAGATTTCTTTCCTACCTATCAGCCGTTCCTTTTTAAGTTCATTACAATGAATGGAACTGAAATATAACACTTCCTGGACCAACAAATCAATATTCTACGTCTTTCCATCTTTCTACGTCTGGCATCTGATAGAAGACGGCGACACTGGTTCCTAGGAATTCAACAATACTGGAAATGATAAAAATACAACATCAGACCTCACACAGCTTTTTTTTTTTTTAATCAGATATGTTAATTTTCACCTATCCCATATCTTTCACTAGTTGTTATTTCGTTAGGCAGCTTTTAATTTGTTTTTGATGCTGCCTTTGTTAGTGCATGCTTTTTATTTTAAATGTGGTTATCGTGATTATGCTGGCAAGATGATGTGTTTTCCCGTCCTTCACAGTGTGCTGGTGTGATTGTCTTCTTTAACTCTTGCATCTTCATACTCGAGTACTTCGGCATTCTAGAGTTCATCGTACTGAAAATAGGCGGAGCTCTGGCACTGTGTTTAGAGACTGGACCCGTGGAGTCTGTCGTGGCTGCAGCCAACATCTTCATTGGTCTGGTGAGTAAGGGAGATAGATAATGTTTACAGCAAGATCTTGTTTGTTTTACTTTGTTTGCATTGGGGTTTAACGGCGCATCAGCATGATCAGGGCTATATTGCGCCAAACACGGTAAGATGCGTTTACACGTCAAGAAGAAGAAAGTAAAGAGAGCGGGACCGAAGACCGGAGCATGGAGAGAGAGAGAGAGAGAGAAAGAGAAGAGATGTTATCCGTGGAACGTCGAGGGAGGCATTCCATGGGAGATATCCCACAGATGGCGTGGGAGCAAAGAATCTACTTACATACCCCGGGCCTCCTTTGGGGGGGAGGGGGGATAGCAAGATCTAAGGGCCTCACCAAACATTATAGTAGGATAATGAAAATGTCCACAAAACGATCCAGAATTCTTCCTAAAACTGTAAAATTATAACAGTAGGAAAGAGAAAAAAAACGTGATAAACAGAAGAGGCGACATGGCTTAACAACATCCAAGATCAGACTGATTAAAAAAAAAAAAAAGTTTGTGAAGACCCAGGCCCTGGCCACCTGGCCCACGATAGGAGCGGATAGAGAAAACTGGTGAATAGCTCTAGACGCAGTCAAGGCCTGAGATGAAGATTTTGCTCCTCGTAAAAGAACTACATGTATAAATGGGATGAATCCGTACATTTCAGTCTGAAGCACCTTTGCTAGTACGTCCCTATCTGAAGACGGTTACCAAGTCTGAGCTTCACGCTATCATGGTCTGCGGCTTCTCCAGCATCTCGGGGGCGTTCATGGCCATGTTCATCAAAGTCGGGGTAAGATCAGAATTTTTAACTCTTATAATGCTAAGCTCCTGGAATCTAACATTGTTATCTGTTTTGTTTGACAACACTAAAAAAAAAAATCAAGATTGTCGGATATTTAAAGCTAGACAGTCTTTATAGGTAAGATTTTATTTGTTTGTTTATATACATGTTTTGTCATGAATGGAGCTTTCTGTAATCAAAAGATTTAATTGGAGTCTCTCAATTCCAGTATTTGTGGATCTAGTAAGCAAAATATAAAACAATGGCAAGAAATCATTAACAATAGTAAGAACGAAAGCCGCAACAGCTCGTCGCCTGAGCCAAAAAGTCCTGTAATCGACAGTTTCCAGATATTGCAGGAGAGACAAAAAAAATTCACAATTTTTATGGTTTTGTAGGTATTGAATCGAAAGTTGGATATAATGTTAACGAAAACAACACAAAGCAGTGCCTATCAAAAGGTTTCTCCAAAACAGCCATCTTCACCAGAAAATACGGATGTACAGGAACTTAACATTGAACATTGAAAAAAGGCTGAGATCAAACCTCCTGTATGGGGCATGTACAGGATTTCTTGACCTAAATTGGTAAAATTTGGTGGTATCTGGCACAGACAGGATTTTAATAGCGTGGACTTGAGCTCAGATTTATTTTTTAAAAACTACAACTTTATTTTTTATAATAGAAACATTGAAAGTATTTGAAAGTATCATACAGTCCGACATTAGGCCTTTGTGGACTGTAAAATCATTTTAAGCTTCTCGGCCACCTGGAATGTACACCTGCAAAGCATTTTCTGCATCGACTATTTCAAATAATTTTTAAGTGAAACTCCCTGTATTCCTCTGTCAACCATTTTCAAAAAAAAAAAAAAAAGAAAAAGGTATGGAAGTAAAAAAATGTTGCTAAATGTATTATTTTATTTATTACTAACTTTTTGCGAACATCACTGATTTTATTATTGGTAATTCATTGGTGGGTGCAAAACATCCACATCTTGAATAGAAGAGTAAACTCTGTAATATCCTCTCAGCCATACAAGGGTGTTATGCACCCAGTCCTTCCACCTGTGTATGTGTGTGTAATGCTTGAAAGATAGATGGAGTGACAGAGTGATGATAACTGTCGAATTAACGATGTAATTCTCATCATTTCTCTTCCACTTTTGCCCAGTGCCCAGTCGTTCATCAATTCTCCTTTGTGTGAGAGTTCAGGATACGTTTAGCAGTTCTCTTAGAAACTAGTCTGTTTTGCTGGTGGTATGCTGATCCGTTTTTTGGCTACTATGTCAGCTCTCTCGTTACCTGCAGTGTTGTGGTATCTGGGATCCACTCTAAGATCCGCATAGGCAGATCTAAAGAGTCATCTTCCATTGTCTGTAAAACAGACATTTCATCCGGAAAAAATGACATGTTCCATTCTCGCTGGGTAACAGATGAAAACCGTTCTGATCTCCTGGGTATAGCAGCTTCAATTGCAAATGCTTAGCTTTGTAGTTTGAGCACCGTGCTCCACAGGAGTCGTAGGATTCATCTCCTGTTATATCATTTTCATGATAGAAAGAGCTGTGCAGTAATTACTACTGTAGGAGATATCATATTATTATTATAAACAGACTATCCCTCATAGCTTTGATGAAAAATACTACATTAGTTTTGGCGTATGTTCACGGATGTCAAATAAATATATATTTGGAAAGAGCGGGGTTATGTTGGCATGAAGGAAGATTCAGAAGATGAAGAGTTTTACAGTGAAGAAGGTAAACCTGATGATTTTGAGAACATAATGAATAGACAGCTCAGTGATAAGGAACAGAGGAAGAAGAGGAACAAATATATACTAAGCTTTTGCCTGCTACATCAAACGTTGATGCTGCCTTGTTCCATGGCACATTTCAGAATCTAGGAGCACAGTTCTTTAATACGCATGTTGAAATGCCTGGTTCCGAAACCTTAAATATCGATGTTTCTGCTGTTATTTCACTCCCTGCAAGTGAGTCTCCTCTTGATGAAATGCCAGTGATATACACAGCCCCCCCCCCTCCCCCCCCCCCCCCCCCCCCCCATAAAATTGATTGGCCCAGCATTCCATTACCTCCATCACATACACCACCCATAAATCTTGGAAGAATCTCTGAAAACATAACATTATCAACTGATCATATCACAATTCCAGAGGCCTTCCCGGCTATGTTTATAACTAATGATATTATTAACATTGCACAAACCTTGAAGAACGAGTTAAAGGTGGTAAGTGGGAAAACACAGACAATACAGAACTGAAAACCTTTATCGGATGCTTCCTGTACCTTGGCTGCATGGAGCAAAATAAATAACTTAAAGATGATCTTCGACCTCATTGATGGGATTCATTTCATCAAGGTCAACTTCCCCAGAACCACAGATTTTCTGCCTTATTGACGTTCACAAAGTTCGATGATAAAACAACAGGGAATCAACGTGGGGCACGTGATGCGTTTGCCCCGATATATGGAATAAATTCCTTGGCAATTTTGCGAGGCACTATCACCCGAGAGAAACTATAACTGTGGACGAACAGATGGTGCCTTTCAAGGGACGATGTCCTTTTCTACAGTATCTTCTGTCCAAATCAGATATGTATGGAATCATAATCTTTGGGCCACTGATCCCATTAACCCACTCAGGATAATCTCTTATTTGGATAAGATAGGGAATCGGGTGGAGAGACGTGGTCGAGAGATCGGCCTGGGTGGAAATGTTACCTTGAATTGTGCCAAGACTCTTTGAAGAGTGGTCGCAATGTAACTTTTGACAACTTTTCCAGAGATCTAAATCTGGCACAGGATTTACTGACACACAATCTCGTCCTGGTTGGCACTGCGAAACGCAATAAAAAAATCTTGCTTCCAGAATTCAGATCCAAAAAGGGTCTGAAATTGCAGGGGTCATTTCTTGGATTTCGTGGTATCTTATCAATCAAAAATGCAAAAGAATGTAGTACTATTCAGTATTATGCACATTGATGGAGACACAGATGGTCCCCAGAAGAAACCTCTCATTGTAGAATACTGCAATTCAACAAAGAGAGATGTTGACAGCATGAACAAAATGGCCCATGCATATTTATGCAAGAGAAGAACCAAAAAAAAAAAAAAAAAAAATGGCTATTGGTTATTTAATGTCTTTGATCTTCCTAAATTTCTACCCAAGATCTGGTGCATCACATTCCGAGTGACATTTTGTCTCATCCTGATAGGAGACAAATGTTCATAATGCAGGTTGCAAGATCCATGATGAGAGAGCAGATTGACGGGAGAAGTCGTCTGCCAACTGCTTTCAAGGAGTCATTTGACTCTCAGTCAAGAGGGTTTATCCTGATTATCAAGAACGAGCCAGCACATCAGCAGCCCCTCCTCTTAAAGAATCAGAGAATAAGCAGTTGAGATGTGCCTTTTGTCCATCGATACCAGGTGCGCCTCTTGTGGCAAGTTTATCAGTAGAGCCCACTAAAAATATCAGTTGCCCTTCATGCTCAATTTGTTTTCTTGGGGTTTTTTTTTTTGGATGATTATATTTTCATGAGAAAACATTCTCTCTCTCTCTCTCACACACACACACACACGCACGCACGCATGCGCACACACACATACATAATACATACATACTTACATACATACATACATACATACATACATACATACATACATACATACATACAGACATACATACATACATACATATATACATACATACATACATACATACATACATACATACATA
>JBCEWB010060900.1:0-13689 GCA_039654565.1 Peronia peronii
TCAGCAAAAATTGGCAACTTCTAAAAAGGCGAGATAATCCTACTTTCTTTGGATTGAAAGGCTTAAGAAAAACAAACAGGGAGATGCTTTGATCAAAGACTAATTCATTCTATTTTGTCTGAGAGTGCCTCTCCCAGTAAATGCAATACAGTAATGAGGTAGTCGGCTCCCATTGTCCTAGGTTTAAACAGCAGTTTCTGAAGCATGAATGAATACCATAACAGAAACGCTGGTTTGTCAGGAGCAGTTCTGCTAGCAAACTTACCAAAGATGATTAGTTTATGAAGAGTAAACATTGTCTGAGCAGGCAAATTGAAAGAAAAAAATATTCTTATTGTTCAGACAAAATAGTTCAGAGAGCCACACAAAATATGAATGAAATTCGTCCATTATTAATGAAGTTATGGATTTATAATGTAGCGTCAGTAATTTTAAGGAACTATAAAATTCATTAAATTTCATTATAACTCCTATCAGCAGCAACAACAACGACACCAACAACAGCAGCGAAAGATAAAACAAAAGTAATACAACTCTTATAACGAAAAACCATTTAACATCAGAAACTCAGGAGACAAACTGAGATAGTTATGATCCTGACACAGACAGTTCCTTCACATGAGGAAGAAATTCTCCAATGAATAAAAAAAAAATTATTATTTTAAATAATCTCTGTAGCTTTAAAATTAATATTTGAGGGATGCAATTTCATAAAGCTTTAATTAAGGGGGCTGTGGATCCTCAAAATTTTATGATCAAAATATCAAAAATCAAATTTTTGCTATTTTTAGGCACTTTGATCTCTTCTCTTATGAGAAAAATATCGATTGGGACCAGAAACATCTACCCCACGCTCCAAAACAGCACCATCACGGCATCACCAAGAGATTGTATATAAAGATTATGAAAATTCAATTGTAATTTTCTCGAAACGCACTTTTTTCACATTTTGCCCTCAGACGTTTTCATTTCTCAATCAATTGAATTAAAATTTTGAAAATGTATTCTTTACAGGATGATTTAAGCAATATGGATCCTGTTTCTAAATTTTGTTCATGTTTTTTAAGGAAAATTTCATATTTAATCAAAAAATGAGAAATATAGAGATCTGTTTTCAAACATATTTCAGAACTTGATGACAAACATTGTATTGCATATAACCAAAACAAAAACCAAGTGCATTTATATATATATATATTTAGCGTTTTTTATCATTGTGCCAAATTCCACACGAATACGTCGAATACTCTAGGAGCCTTAGGCTTTTGACAATGGTGGCTAATTTTCAAGACACAAAATCCAAGATGGATTGTCATGGGAACCGGATTCAAAATATCTTTTTTTCCACATCGTTTCTCTTAATCTGATCATGCTGAATCAGAATTGAAAGTTCAAAATGTTTTAAGTTTAACCATTCAAAATATCATTGACAGGACCCGTACTGCAGCTTAATTTCAACAGTTCTGCATGCGGTAAATTCACTTCGCATGTGACAAGATCGCAGTATTTATGTGAAGAGTTTGTAAATTGTAATTGTAAATTTAAAGAAAATGGATATTACTCGCCTTAGGTAAGTGGTAGAGCTCAGGATTGTACATGTATAAAAAGTAAGCAAACAACGAAAAAACGCCATACGTTATTTATTAAAAGAGAAAAAAAAGAGAAAAAGAAAAGAAAAAGAAAGAATGAATGAAATCTAGAAATTAAGAAGGCAGAGAAAGAGAAACAGAGAGAGAGAGAGAGAGAGAGAGAGAGAGAGAGAGAGAGAGAGAGGGGAGAACGAAAAACAGAGATGCGAACAACAATGTAGGAAAATAAAGGTGAAAAAAGTAATGTGTATGACCAAGGATTCAGTGGACGGATGGGAGGAAAAAAAATAAGGACCAAAACTGAAGGAGAAAGAAAATATGAAGCATGAACTGAACAATCACTTAACTATACACAAAACTTTATATTTTTTTAATTAGAAAAACAACAACTACAAAAGATTAGAAAAAAAAGAGGTGAGGAAATGACTGAGAAAAAAAAAGAAGAATAGAAGAAAACATTGTTCTATATATGAAGATGAACAAAGAGAGGGTAAAAAAAAAAGGTGATTTAAAAAAATGAGGGGGGGGGGGAGGAGGCAAAGGATTAATAGGTAGTCAAATAGGGTGGTTTTGTTTCTGATCCACTTCAGAGTCAATTTCATCTAGGCATAGATGACGTCACACTCGGTGCTGAAGAAGATCAGAAACTTAACAGCATTTTGTTTGCAGGTGAAAAGAGACACGGAGAGAAAACAACGGCAAAATTTATGAGAAAGGCACAAAACAGATGGCAGGATGCATCAAAATGAAAAACAAAATGTGAAGTAAGTAGTCAATGGATAAATGAGATGATAAAAGAACTATTACTTGCACTTACAGACTATTGGGCGGCTGTCTGAGACTATGCAGGTAGCTGGTGACTTCTATTCTTTTGTTCAGAAACCGGTTTTTGTAGTAGTTGTCGGGTTCCATTTCGTACTGTAGTGAGGTAAACCAAGACACAGCCATGACTCAATCATTAATTCTATATCAGAGACTCCTAGCTTTGATAACCGAAATACATCAGGTCAATTGAATTTAGCTGACCTTCAATATCAAGAAACTCAATGTGGAGCAGCTGAGAAACATCTCAGCTATTTGCATTTGGCTAAATCTAGCCTAATTTGATCACAATGCTGTTCTGAGTTTTTTGTTTTGTTTTGTTTTGTATAACAAAAGAAACCCAACCTAGGGCATAGCTGCAATTGAGAGAAGTGTCAATCGGTTGAATATGACAAGGCTAATTCCAGTTTTACGATTTCTCCCATAGGGAACAGCCATGAAATACATGCATTTCAATGACTGACAAACTTTGATAATCTCAATACCTTGATCAGACTTTATGTAACATTCATTTCTTAGGCTCTCAGTAGACTCGTACGTAACATCAAAGAACTAGGTGGCAGGTGATGATGTACACCCCCTGTTTATGTAACGTTGAGAGTTACAGAGACACCTTTTTCTATTGTTGTTATGTGAATATGTTGAGTTGTGATCAAGTTCCACACCGTGGGTCATTATAATGTAACACTGATAACGATGTAACAACACCGTACGAGGATAGCCTGATGAACTTCCGATGCTTCTCGATTAAAAAGATAAGTCGTTTGTGTCTTTGTTCATAGCTTTGTTTATATTTGTCAGCCATTTTTACAGGTGTTCCTGAGGATATGCTGGTTGATGAGTGTCTGAAACACACGGAGATGCTAATAACTCTGCCACGGCCCAACATGGTTACCAGTAACGGCCGGAGATAACCTGATGTCTTAAAGACTGAAAGACCTAAAAAATCGAATTGGAGCGGGGGTTGTGGGGGGGGGGGGTTGAAGGGCAGAGGGAGGAACCAAATTCGAGAAAAGACATGCCCAGAAAGACAGGAAAAGGCAACAAAAGGCACAGACGCCATGAAAAGAGATCTAGGAAATGAAAAAAAAGACTGCTTTGGGGATAAAAGGTCGAATAAAAAACTCTCCAAATCATTTTTTTTTTCGAAAAAGAAAAAGAATTAAATACACTTTTTGTCACAACCCGTTCTTTTGGCATGCATCATTTTCATAACAAGGCAAAAAACATAAGTATGCGCAGTTCCTTCGGTTTGTCAGTTTTAGAGACAGTAATGAAAAAATGGCGAAATTTGAAATTTCACCACATGTATTTTCAAAAATTTCTGAAATATTTTTTTTTCATACAAAGAATTGAAAGTTTGTAACTTTTTAGTTGTTATGCCCAACAATATGTTCACCAAGTTTCATAACGTTCCATTGACTTGTGACGGAGGAGAAAGATTCCAGCCGTTTAAGAGACGCCAAAATCCAAGATGATGACGTTGTCATGGCAACCGTTTTATAAAGTCGATTGTATTTTACTGTTTTCCACTAATTTCCATAAGTCGAATTCGAAAAACAAAGATTAAAGTAGTATACCTATAACATTTTTTCAAAAATCATCTCCAGGACCGCATTGAAGCGTATTTTACTTCGAATGTTGTTATTTTTATTCTGGCGTTAAAATAGGATCCCATTTTGTTCTTTCTAATTTGACACATTTTTTTTTCTTAGCTAAGGCTATAGTAAGCTAATTGTCTGGTAAAATGGACTCGTGTTATGATTAGTTATGATTAGTCTCCGTTTAACTTCATTAACCCCTTAACTGCCAAAATTTAAGCCATACGATTTTGAAAGTCACTGAAAACTAAGGTGTGAGAACTGCAATTTTTTTAAAAAGTGATGATAACACATAATTCTCACAATAGCAAAAATGACTTTGAAGATAATATGTAACCCCTCTGGACATACCATAGGACAGACACAAAAAAATTAACTTACAAATGTATTGGCAGTGAAGGGATTAAACGTAGACAAAATTGCTGACAGTCGCTTAAACTAAGTTAAGCGAGACTCTGGTGAGTGGAATAACTGACGTGCTGGTTGGACATTGCTGAAATAATAGGAAATCGTTGTGACCACTTCTGTTACTTCCCTTTGCCAGACCTAGAGATGTTGAACAGGGAGGTAAAAAAACAAAAACAACCCCCCCCCCAAAAAAAAAAAAATCACATTTGCGCTTTTGCTTTCAAACATGTTTCGTGAAAAAAAGAATCATGATATAAAGAAAATGTTCCCTTATTATCATTATAATGTTATCACATTTTTCGATGATTAATCTTTCCAATGATATGAAGTAATAGGGTTGGTCACGATATCTCACTTTAACCCTGTGCCCGTGTACTTTCTGAGTGGTTTGTGCGCTCGAATAAGTACTTAGGCCTATTAGCATAAATTGCTCGGGCGTATTCGGCAGTCTCTCTGAAGTCGTTCCTAAGATATGTACAGTACAATACTAATATGTTTCCGATAGACTAGAAGATTTCGAACTATGGGTATCCAGTAGATCAAATGTAGCTGAAAGGGGTCAGAATTTAATTTAGTTCCTTTGCCAATGGCTTTTCTAAAAGACTGATGTATCATACAACTGAAAATAAACTAGAAATGCAAGATTTACAAGACAATTGTCTGTGAATATCCTACATGTACTCACGTTTGCATATTTCTTTTCGAGATCTGCCTCTGAGAAACTGTAGTCCGGGATAGGGAGCGTTCTCTTCATCCTTTGCAGCTGTGAAAGACAACGCAGGTGTACTTTATACATTCATATGGCACAAGGTAAAATTTGTACTTATTTAACAGCAACAGCAAAAACATCAATAACAACAGCCAGAACAACAACGATAGCAGTAACAACAACAATTTCACTCCCGAGCTCTGATCTAGGGGAAGACGGACTACACTAAAACATTAAAGATGAAACAATAAAGGCCATGCGCCCACTTTTACCCTTTGGCATTTGTTTTACAGGTGTCCTTCGGGGCATTTGGGTATGTGAGTTTATGGACACACGTGGAGAGCTATCAACTTTGCTGCGGCCTGACATGGCTACCAATAACAGCTGAGATAATTTCCACTACGGAGATTGAACAGCTTAACAAAAATCAATCAAAGCAGTCGAGATATTCAGCTTTCAGTCTATTCATGAAGACCTCGCAACGCTCGTTATTTCTGCTTTCATTTATTCACTGCTGTCTTCCATAAGATTCTGTTCTCTGCTGTTTCTTGCCATGTGTTGATATTTATCTCATATATTCAGACCGTACTTGCATACCTCCGTATATCTCAGTTTTAGTCTTCCTCTCTGTCTTTTACCCTGTGCAAGTTCAAACTGGAGCACTTGTTTTGAGATTCGACCATCTTCCATTCTCTTCACATGATCTAACCATCCCAGCCTTCTTCTGCAAAGAATTGCTGTCATACTCTGGAAGTCTGCCCTGTCTAGAATTTTCGATGGTGACATCATTTCAAGTTACGCCTAGGGTCATCTAAGATAAAAAGTGATGAGTCGCTTCTCCTGTTTACTATAGACGGTCCATGTGTCAGACCCCTACAGCAGTGTATTAAGAACACATGCCAGGTAGATTTTGATCTTTGTCTTTTGATTCAGTCTCTTATTTTCCCAAGCTCGTTTTGTTAGCCTACCAAAAGTTGTTGCGGTCTTTCCAACTCTGACTTTTATCTCATCTTCAAAGGACATGGTGGAGGTGATGGCAGACCTCAGATAGCAGAACGTGTCTACTGTGTCAAGTTCCATGTTATCAAGATTGATGTGTCCTCCCTCAGTGTCTTCCTGGGTAAGAACAACCGTCTTCTTATTACTAATGAGTGAAATGAAGGCCTTGCATGTTTTTTTATAGGTAGTCCATCATGGTCTGTAAGGCAGATTCACTATGGGCAACCAATGCTGCATCATTAGCAAAGGGAAGGTCTGTAGTTTTAGTTATCTGGATCTTAATCTTGGCTCTGAGTCGTAAAAGATTGAAAAGTGACCCATCCGTTCTCCAATGAAGGTAGACATCGCCATGTGGCTCCCGAAATGCATATTGCAGCAGCACAGCACAATAAACGCCGAATAGAGTCGGTGCTAAGACACATTCCTGGTTGATACCGATGTTGATGTTAAAGTCCTCTGTTATTGAACCATCAGTCTGGTCTTCATGTCATCATGGAATGAGGCGACTGGTTGGAGCCGCACACGTGGACATCCTATTTTCTCCAGTAAATACAAAAAAGCACAAAAAAGAAAGAACAAGATTAGCAACTGGATGAAACAACAGGAACGACTCTTTCTCTCTGTCTGCCTGCCTGTCTTTCCTTCTTTCTTTCTTTACCTCTTTCTTTTTTCTTTTATCAGCCTCTCCAGCTTTCTTTTTTTTTTATCGTTTTTCTTTTTTTTTTCCTTTCTACCTTTTACACTTTCTGTTCTTTTTTACTTTCTCTCCTTCTTTCCTCTGTTTTAATGTCTCACTCTCTTTCCTTGTTTTCTTTTCCCCCTTCGTTCTGTCTTCTTTCTTCCGTTGTCTTTGTTTTTCCCTTTTTCTTCCCGTCTTGCTTCCTTTCTTGTTATTGTTCTTTTATCTTTTGATCTTTATTTTCATCTTTCGTTATTTTTCTCTTCCCTGTTATTCTGTTGATTGTCTTTGGTCTTTCCTTCCTTTCTTTCTTCTTTACTTTTTATTTTCTCATTACTATGACATGGAAATGACAGTTGACATAAAGATATAGAGGTTTTATGTTGACGTCCATGATGATGAGAAATATAATATCAATGACGATCAAATAGGGAATGGGCAATGCTTAAACTATCACGTGGAGAAGAGAAGAAAAAATAATGTTAAAATAATAGGGGAAAAGAGGGGGGGGGGGGTGGGGGGTGGCTCCTGAAACCATTTGTTGTTTGTTTGTTTGTTTGTCTTTTTCTGAAAATATTCAGTTACGGATTTTTATTTTATTTTAAAAGTTCTGTCTTTTCTCAATATAAAAATGGTGCAAAAAAAAAAAAAAAAAAAAAAAAAAAAAAAAGAAAGACAGAAAAAAGGAAGTTGATATGTGTATTCTAAGGTGTGAAAAGGATTGTCAGTACAGGTTGACTGGACCCTCTGCCGTTAAGGCTTTGGCTCATTCGGGGATTTATATCCAGCAGAAGATCATTAATATTTTGCTGGCTACGGGCAAATGGTGAGTATAAGGTTTGATTATGATCTCCTTCACTGATATCATTAGCCCCAATGAGAGATGTGGACACTCGCCGACCATCTGAGGCGCTGACCACACCAAATTTCAGTGAAAGCTTTCCTCTGGACCTCTAAAATAAACCCCCAAGGCCTAATGGAGATGGGATGTACCCTGTTCCTGCTGTTTCCGAGTACAGTAGTGAACTGTCTGTCACAACAAGGGTAAGGACATGTCAGCTATAGATAAGCCTCAATGGACCGTTGAATGACTCTATGGAAGCCCATAATTTGCTGATTGGGGTAAAGAAGAAACGATGAAGGAAAAATAATAGTAAGGCCAGGAAAACACAAAGGTACAGGAAGTCATGAAAAGAATTCTAGTGTGTGACACAAAAAAAGTTTTGGGATTCAAACCCGATCAAAAACGTTCAATTCGTTTTTCTCAAAAAACGAAGTTTTTAGCACAACTATTCCTGGTGCTTTATTATTATTATTATTATTGTTATTATTATTATTATTATTATTATCATTATTATCGTTATTTCCTGAGCAATCACCATTAAATCTGGCATGAATACAGAACTAAACAATACAAAGAATGATCAAAGGGAACTTTTGACATTTTCAATTTTTGAGAAATTTCTGTCTTTTGGGTCAAATTTTCAGAAAATATGTGACATAATAACTTTTTAAAAAAAAATTCTAGAGGAAAACAGACTAAGCTAATAATGAAAATCTGTTCTGATTTCGCAAATTTGAAAGAAAGTCGGTCAAAAATAAAGATTCCACTTTACAGTAAAGTTATGCAATATCGAGTAACAAAATTCAAGACAGCGGCCGTTGCCATGGCAATAATAAGTGATTTCAGTTTTTTTTTTCTGCTGTTTTCCTCTAATTTGACCCTACCGAATTTGATGGTAGTAAGTAAGATTAACTCCTCCCAGTGGTTTTCAAAATGGTTCCCAAGACTCGCCCCCCCCCCCTCCCCGTCCCCCGCCCCGAACTCCTTGAAGGAATTACACTGATTGGAAAGATCCTGCTTATTGCACAGCAAGTGTTCATAACAATCATGACGATGAAGGACATTGCACATTGAATACAAAATGAGACGATACTGAACAGAGACTGACAATGAATATGATGATAATTGACAGTGGTTTCTTTCATATATCGCAATGACATCCTTACAGTTACACATTATATTATTTTTTTCTCTGTTTCCTTGACAAAGAGTTAAGCGGACTTCAAAACTTGGCATTCCAAATATTTCTGAAAGTTCAGCTTATTGTTTCTCCATATTTATCTTTTGGTTATTCCAGTGTGTTGAATTATTTAGACAGTTTATGCCTTGAAAATCAACAAAATTGTATAAAATGCTACCGAGACAACTGATGATGTTGGCGATTGGCATTTGACATTTAGATGATGAAACAGACAATAGAAATCATGAAGATGACACAGACAGATTCAATCTTAAAAAAAAGGAAAGAAAAGAATGTGATCACAGTATAACCCGCTAGTTACTCAGGTTGTATACTAGCGATGTTTGAATCTCACTAAAATGTCACCTAGAATATCTCGCTTTTTTTTCTTTTATTTATTAACTTAAGGCTCTCTGAACCTTGGTTCAAAACATGGGAACTATGACTCAGGTACTGCTCGTTCTGAGATCTTCGGCTACGACAAGTGTGATGGGCTTATTATCATTATACTTTCAAAAGAGCGTCCTCTCGTGCGGTCTCTGAGAGCCAAGAAGCCCCCTCAATGAGCTCCCCCATCTCATTTTTCACGTTGTCCACAATTTCGTCTATCTGAAAAAGACAAATAACAAGTTAGGCGATTATAGTTTATCTACTTACAGGTCGGTGTGAGTTAATTACATCTTGCATTATAGTATGACCGAGTGAAAGCGTTTTAGAATAGTTTTCATTGCCCAAATTCACCACTGAATTGGTCATTTCCCTTTGCAGCTTCATAAACAGTGCAACAAAAGAAGTGCCCAAGAGCATCCAGGAGATTATAGGGGTCTCACAAAAATCTTCAGGGCTTCCGAAAACTATCTTATAGGGCACAGTCAGGAGGTAACCGAATACGAGGAAGAATTAGGAATAGGTGGAAAACAACATCCGAGAATTGACAGGAATACGATTTGCTGATTCTCAAAGAGCAGTGGAAGACAGAAAGGGGAGAAGGAAATTCACGGCCCCATCTTTAAAGACATACCTACGACATCGGCAGAGATCAAAGGATGGATGAAATGAGAGAGTGTTCATTTTTGTTTTCCAAGACAGGAACGATGTCTTTGAATAAGGAGAAGTCAGACTTAAGTAGATCACAGAAGAATACACTGTATTTCTGCTCAATATACAAAGATTTTAAAACAGAAACACAACTAAAGCCGTATGGAACAGGTGTAAAGAAAAGACAAAATGAGAAGGGTGAACTGATTTGTAATGTAAATTCAACACAAATATCTGACCACAGTGGCAAGGCAAACTTCACCAATACCGGCATGACCGGCAGCGCTCGGCTGTACAGAGCCCAATCAATCAATTAGTCAATCAATCAATCAATCAATCAACTAATCACACAAGCAATCAATTAGACAATCAATCAATCATTCTTAGTCAATCAATCAGTCGATAAATTAATCAACCGGATAAATTAATCAACTGTGCAATGGATCTATCAATCACTAATGCACTCACTCACTCGCTCTCTCACTCCCTTGCTCACTCATTCACTCATCTGCTCAATAAATGAATAGAAGAAGAAAGGAATGAATCTATAAATTACTCAATCAATGAAATGAACCAATTATTATGTAATAAACTATCTAGTCATTAATCGGTTAATCAGTGGTTCCATTAATCGAACTCTTTTTCTTCCTGGAACATTCATTTTCCTCTCAGAGCTGGTGATCTGCACAAAGTTCTTAAAGTGAGATATTTAGAAATGACATATTACTGAAGCTTCTCTCAGCCAGTCAGAATGAATTGTAAGTGGCTGGACTCGAACCTGGAGTTGAATGTGATGAAGGTGTTGCATTTTGACAGTTTTAATATTATCATGGATGTCTCTATTTTGCCGTAATGGAAATAACAGACCTCAGAAGAAAGGAAGTTTGCTCTTCTGGGGCAGATTTTAAGTATAATTATAAAAGTTTTTGAGGTGAGTATCGTGATAATATCTATATGCTAAACCGTTCATTTTTTGCTGAGTTTTGTTGTTGATTTTAGTTGCTGTTGAGAGATCACCAGACGTTCCTTAAATCTGCAATTTCTCTCTATATATACCACGACCATATCCGACACATGAAAGTGTATGAATTAAGGTTTTCAGTCATAATAATACCTCAGATCGGTGGAAGTTAGAATTACGACTCATTTTGACTGGCTGCGTAACACATACACATTTATGAGTCACACTAACTGCATTGAAAACGCTGCAAATGTGACTCTTTCCGGTCCAAGACATCTACATTTAAGTTAAGCAGAGCTTCATCCAATTTATCAGTTCAAACTGTGATTTCCCAACCAAGATAGATCTACTTTCATGGGATTAAAAGGCTACTTATCCATGACTTTAAAAAAAATGTGGAGGTTGTAGTTCTTTCTTCATTTTTTTCAGTTGTAGTTTTTTTTGTAAAAGTTTGGTTGTAGGTGATACTGATAGATCTTGTTCGTAGCCCACTAATTCTTGAGCTTACTGATTTTGTAATCAATGGTGATGTCGACTCTGTGATCGTGATGATGGTTTGCTGCATCTATTGTTGTTGTTCTCTTTATGTTTGCTGTTCTTGTTTCTTAAAGTGGAAAACAATACTGGTAACCAACATAGACATCTGGTTCTGAACACTGTCCTTAAATCAAAATTCAATTTTCTTCACAACTATAATGACTCAATCGTTTCTTCATATAAAGGTCGAGTCCGAAAACAATAGTTCCGACTTATTGCACTATACCGAAATATGCTAACACCTCTCATCGCTATAGCAAAGATCCATCCATCTATCCCTCACACATATCCACGTATCATCTACCCATTCATCGATCCATTCATCCATCCATCCATCCATCCATCCATCCTTCCATCGATCCATCTATACAAGCATGCATCCCTCCGTCCATCCATATGAACAAGACATTTTTTATATATTTTTATATATGGCTAGACCCAGAGCAACATAAGAAGACAGAGAGAGACAGGCAGACGAACAGACAGACAAACAGACACACCAACAGACAGACAGACAAAAAAGAAGAAGGCAAAGAAACAAAAAGAAATTAACAGATCAGAACAAGAACTCACATAATCCCGGTCACTCTCAGAGAAATTGAAAGACTTCAAGACTTCTTTGATCAGAGGCATTGAGTAGAAATGTTTCACATTAGAGAAACAGTGCTTCCATCGTGGGAGCTTAGCTTGGTAGGAGCTGAATGCCTGTGGGTGCAATAGGCCATCGTCATCACTATCATCATCATTATTAATAATTGACTTGAATTTTAAGACATAGACTATCAAGGGTAGCTAACTTAATACTTCTTAAAACATCACTCCGATCAAAAATTCAGTTGAAAGGTAGTGAACTGATGAAGCCCACCAAATTTTCAAGCCAGTTTGGTCTTCGTTATCATTATCATTATCGCCATATACCTTCAATTATAAAGTGAATGTCTACCGATAACATACATAGAAAGAATCAAATAAGAATATACAGAACTCAATGTGGCAGGAATTGAATCACATAGCTAAATTGTTTAACCTACTTTGTTCTCATAAACAATCGGCACTCGCACGTCTAATGTTATTCGTCTTAATATTTAACAAGACAGTGAAGTATACGGGTTCTGCCTTGAAATTCCAGACATGGACTGCTAATCGATAACTTACTTAAATACATTAAATGGAATAAATACTAATGTGGAGAATGAATAAACTAAAATTTCAAGAAACTGATGGAAATCGCCAAATTTTCGATTCTGGTTATGTCTTCGTCAGGGCAACTACCGTCATCACTTGATCTTTGTTGCACTTTTCTTAATTTCTAGTAATTTTAAGCTGGACATCCAAAAAGGAAGTCCATTCTTTGCCAGATAAAATAGTAAAACACCTAATTGTGCCGTGAATTGCGTTAAAATGGTTTTCACATTGCATAAACATAATTGCGCCGTGGATTATATAGAGATGATTTTCAAATTGCTTAAAGGGGTAGTGCAACGTCACGGACACCCTATACTATTTGTTGTAAAATAATAAACATCTAGTAGCCAAAAACATGTCAGCGGTGTTATTTTTGCGAAAACATCACTGTTAAGGTGTTTATTTTGCAAAATAAGACGGCTTGCGGTTCTGCGTTTTCTTTTGCCAGCTCTCTACGCCATGAACGTGTGACGTCATATATTTCCGCCCATCTCTGTACTACGAGGCTGCGCGTCTAGTAAAGCCCTATCAATTTTGGAGTGACACAGTGCAGACCCACATCAGATTACCTTACTGACTAATGTCTCCCTTTAATCCCTCCTAACTCCACCCTTTCTTCATATAATGATATTTGCAATCAGCCAGTGGTAGGAGAAAGGGTTGTACTCATAAAGACGTCAGTTTCATAATTATTATCGGTGTCAATTTTATCACCCCCTTTTCACTCAGACTATTTCCATGACAGATATGTTCATGACCAAATATAACTGCTTGGACCACTTAGGGGTGTATTTACCTTCTTGCTATAGAATCTCGGTGTAAAATGCAAGCTATCATCCCTCTAGCCACATGGACTTAGATTATTGCTATTTGATCAGAGCGGCTGACGTTGACGGGGCAGAAGTGACTACAAAGAAATGTATACAGTGATATACTGATTGCATACAGTGAGAGCAAAAGAAAGCTATCTTATATATAAACTAATAGATATTTAGGCCACTTCGGCTTTCATTCATAGCAATTTTAATATAGCTCACGTCTGCTTTCAATAGTTTGGTCACTGGTCAGTGCCTAACTTGTTGAGTGGGTCAAGTGGTCAGGGGAGTCTGTGTTATTATTCAATATGGTATAAACAAA
>JBCEWB010060920.1:0-13688 GCA_039654565.1 Peronia peronii
TATGTATGTATGTATGTATGTATGTATGTATGTATGTATGTATGTATGTATGTATGTATGTTTGTATGTATGCATGTATGTGTATGTGTGTATGCGTGTATGTCTGTCTGCAAGTCTGTTTATCTGTATAGCTCTATCTGTTTGTCTGTCGCTGTCTGTCTGTCCGTCCATTCATCCATCCATTCATCCATCCAATCATCCATCCATCCATCCATCCACGATATATTTGTCTGTCTGTCTATCGGTCTGCCTGTCTGTCTATCAATGTATGTTGATCTGCCAGTCTACCAGTCTCCGTTTCCCTGACTAACTGCAGTACCACCAGCGGTAGCCAGTGTGAGTGAGCCGGAACAGCCTCTTGACTATCTGAGTGTGTGCACTTGACTGGCAGCTCTGCTCTGCACTGATGGTCTCACTTATGTCTGAGTTGTCTAACTGACGGACCTTGTTACGCACGCTCTCACCCATTTCCCTTCTTGTCTTCTCCATCTTTTACTCATTCGATATATCACTCACTAACTGGCTCACTCATTGGCTCACTGAGGAATTTTATCAGCCGCGAAAGTCGTCCTCAGGTAGCTGAAACATGTAATTTAGAACGTACCGTGACTGACTGACTGATTGAGTGACTGTCCTACTGATTGACTCACCCATCCGCCCACTCACTCACCCACTCACTCACTCATTCACTCACTCACTCACTGTCACTCACTCACTCACGCACTCACTCACTCACTCATGCACTCACTCCATTCCTCCTCCCTCCTTCCCTCACTCATTCCTTTCCATTCTTTATGTGGTCCATATTCAACAACTGCATTCTTCCCCACAATGTCTTGCTGTTGTATAGTACATGTATATGTTTACCCTTGTCTTACTTCTATAGCCTAAGTTTTACACCAAATACACCCTTTGTCACGGATGTAACCTTTATGGTGTCTTTCTCTCAACCAGTTCATCAGACTAATCAGCACTGCTCAAAGTGTTTAAGCGCAATACCAGCTTATTAAAGTAAAAAAAAAAAATCACTGTATGCTTAAGCAAAATAAAACACTCAACCCCCAAAAAAGAAAAAGAAGAAGAAAAAAACCTAACGGAATTCTATTTTCATTGTGATACTCACATTATGTGTCCCTCAAAGTTTCCTTCTCTTAACTAATTCACTCACTTTGCTCATATAATCAGCACCGCGCTATGTGTTTAGTTAAGGCTGCAAATTTAGCAGAGTGAGAAATGAATTGCAGTAATCTGGAGTTAAGGAGAAAAAAAAAAGCAGCTTTGTTTACATAAACATATCTCACGCCCGGCAAATGTCAGTTACCAACTATCTCTAGAAACGGCTAAAATAAACTTTGTTCCAGATAACCACGTATTTCTGGTTTCTTTTACTTCTTTTAACTTCCAAATTTACCTTCTGTATACTTTAGATCCTTCACGTCGTGGGGTTTTTTTTTTCGGTTTTTTTTTGTGTATGTGTGTGCGTGTGTAATTTCGTCGTGCCTTTTTTTTTTTCTTCCGCATCTGTATATATTATCTTAAGATGATTTCTTAAAGTATTCTTTGTAACCGTAAGAAAGAGGTCTTGTACTGTGCAGGAATAGAGTTGGTAGGACCTTGCGTAAGAGGTGAAGGGCCGCGCGAATGTCAGAATATCTCTCAATCTCTCCATCTCCATATATTTGGCTTTGTTCGTAAACACTTGCTAGTTAAGTTTTGATGGTGATGGTAGCTCGTGAATAGGGTGTATGTCCACTGGTGTGATCATCAGTATGTTTGTGCTTTTTTGTCGACTAACATGTCTTATTTCAAAGAGTAGACGCATTGACTTGATAAGTATGTGTATGATATAATATATAACAGTCGGTGGCGAATTTTTGTGAGCGCGTGAAGTGGGTGTGTGTCCTTTGGTGTGTTCGTGTGTATGTTTGTACGTATTTGTCTATTTTCGTATCTCTTATCTCATAGCGTCAGAAGTTCGTAAGTGTACACCGTATAATAGAACATTTGGGGGGGGGGGGGGGGGGTGGTCCGTTGACACCCAAATACTCATCTTTTTTTAAGGATGAAAGTGAAGTAGTGCGTGAAGTGGGTGATTGTTCATTGTTCTGTTCGCGTATGTGTTTGTATACCGTATTGTTGGTTTTTTTATGTATCGCTTATCTCAGAACGGTAAGTGTTCGGCCTATATTTTTGTTTCGTAAACACTCAGTGACTTAGTTTTTGGTGGCTACAGTAGCATGTGAAGTGGAAGTTTGTTTATGATGCGTTTGTATGTGTGTGTATTCCATTAATTGTATGTATCTTTCATTTCATAACGGTAGAGGCTTGGACTTGCCAAATAAGTAAGTGGAGTGATTGCAATAAAGTGCCTACTCGCACACAAAGCTGAAGATTTCCACGGATTTAACCCTTTCAAACAGTGCCCCTTTTTAGCCATTCTGATTTCATTTCAATTATGAAATCATAATTTTTCTTACCCTTAATGATCAAATGTCCATCTTGCCTCTCAAATTTCAGTTTGATGATGAAAATTTGCAGTGATGAAAAAAAAAAAAAAAGCAAGAGTTTGGAAATATCCGTCAAAACCATAATTTCTACAGGCAATTTAAGGGCTAAGATGTACTTTTTGCCGGTACTCATCAGGAGGCGCGGTCCTTGATACAGCTAAATTTGCAAAGTAGCGAATTGCAATAATGAATGAGTTTTGAAATAGTTAATTGCACTGCTTTTAGCATGCAGATAAGAGTACATGTCACAGAGCATTGTGATGATTTAAACATTAGCTTTGATGCTATACATAGTATTTTAGTTTGTATTTAGCTGTCTTTGTCGTGGTTGTCATAGTAATAATTATCATTAGCGTTATTGATGTTATTGTCATTAAAGTTATTGTTGATTTACGACAGCGCTGTTTAATAAAAATAATAAAAAATGAAATTCTTGTTTATGGAATACGCATTTTAACATAGAAATTCAAACGTCCATAAAACTTCTTAAAATAGTGTAACACAAGCTTCAAATATTAAAGCTTCATGTTTGATATAAATTCATGGTTATTGAATGCACACTTGTAAACATAGTATCATAGAGGCTTTTTCTTTTTTTAATCATGTATGATTAAGTTACTAAACATCATATAGAGACCAAGACCCAGGGGAAAGAACCAAATAGGAAGAAAAATGAAATTTTGTTTTTTAAGACCTCTCTGCTTTTTGGTTATTAAAGTTGCTGATTCAAACCATTGTTTTGGACAAAAGTGGCTGTTTAGTCTGATTTTCTCAGGTGTGATGGTTAAGACTCCCTTCTCCCTTCTTGTACACTGCGCATAATCTGTAACCTTGAAAATATTAAAAACTGAACATCTGTTGTTGTCCTTCTTCCCCCCCCCCCCCCAAAACACACACACACTCAATCTTATGTGATGTAGTGATTTTCCTTCAAGTCGCTTGTATGTATGTATTAACCCAGGTCTCAAACACATCGTAACTGTTACTTCTCCAGCAGTGTTTGATCTCCCTCCCCTGTTTTCCCCTCCTCCCTCTTTCTGTTCCTCCCGTAGATGGCCCACACATCATCTTTTCTTCCAGATCGAGTCCTAGTTTGAGCTTGCGCGGGGCAGTCGCTGGTGACTTTTAGTGTTGGGTCGACTTGTTCATTTTACTCACTGATCGGTTTTTTCTTCACTCGTTGGTCGAGTGATCGACGTTATTTAAAACTAATACATGAAAAAAAGCTTTGACCATAAAACTTACAGTGATGAAATTGTAGACAAAAATGTTCTATCTATCACTGTATGACGTAAGGTCTGAGTGAGCTAAGCTTCCTTACAGAGTAGTCGTTTTGATCCTGTATATCGCCTTTAATCATCACATTAACTCAGCAGAAGAGATTTACAGTACAGAGATGCAAATAAACAGGTGAAGACATTAATTTCAGGATGTCGAATAGTGAACAACAAAAAAAAAGTGTCGGTAATCTCCAGAACTATTCAGTCGACTAGTGGTCACACACTACTGTTCCATTATTCAAATGATTGTGTCGACTACCATATTACATGTGATGTTACGACATGGGCTTGCCAGTCTTTCGCGTTTATGCGCCGGGTCTTTGTTTTTTTTTCTTTTTTTCCTGTTATCATTTCGTGGACGTATCTGCTTTACACTCTCCAATTTCTCCATCCCATGGCCCAGTCTCTTCCACTACAATCTGACATTTCCTCTAACTTAAAACTCCCTATGTCCACAGAATACAACTAACATATTTTTTTTTCTATACCTGCTTATAGAGTGAGACACTTTCAGTGTTGAAATACTGATTGTTAGAGGGTTAAAAGTAATAGTCCTACTGTTTAAAGATGAAAAAAAAAACCAACAACAACAACAAAATGAAAAATTGCTGACTGCAGAGTTTAAGATCTTTCATCAAGACAAGATGCCCATTCAAATTTAATGTGTAATAGCGTGCTATTATGTACAGTGCTCTACGGCTCTGTATCAACACGTATCATGAACCAAATGATATGGTTTTTATTTGTTTTTGAACTGATCTTTGGTGTTTGTTCGTGTAGGTCAAGTCTTGTCATTTGTCCGTCAGCAAAACTCAGTGAACCATGACCTTTTCAGAAGAGAAATGTCTTTCAAGCAGGTGATTTCAGCCAGATGTTCAAATTATGTTTTTATATAAAATTATTGAAATCAGCGACAAAGTGCTTTACTTCGGTGAAAACTTTTATTTAACTACGGTTCTTTTGTGCTGAGATATTCATTTTATAATTAACTCATATGACCCCATAGTTGGTAAAAATCCAAATTTTATCACTCAGATCATCTCTGACAACTTACCTACCTCACTGTTTTGGTTGTGGTTACAGATAGTGCCATGTGTACACAAGTGGTACCAAACTGGCTCAGATATTGTCTGAATAGCAGAAGGCAGGCTGTGTGTTAACTGTTTCAGGTTAGCATCCAAATACATGTATTGTAAATATGGAAGAAAACATTGGTTTAAAAAAAAAGCTTAAAGTTCACTTTATCTATTTTTGGTTGAAAATCTTTCAGTGCTCTTACTTAGTCTAGATAACTGCAGGGGCACCAAAGATGATTGGGCAACCACTTTTCTCCATCCATCTCTATTTTCAGCCTTTCGAAGGGCTTCACCCAACTTTAAACCTGTCCATTCCGTTATGTTGTCTTCCCATCTCTTTTTCTGCCTGCCTTTCCTTTACCCTCCTTGTACACTGCCCTGTAGGAGCATCTTTGCAAGTCCTGTTGATATTGTTTTGTGCCCATCCCATCTCAGTTCGCGTTTTTTCACAGTGGTGAGAAGATCTTCATGGGGTCCAATGGCATGCCTGATTCTGTTCCTCAGTTCCTCATTTGTAACATGATCTCTGTAGGAGATGCCCAAAAGTCTTGGGAAGCATCTCACTTCTGTAGCTTATATCTTTATCTCTTTCAGTGCTCACAGGGTGGTTATTACGGTGGTTATTATGGTTGTCTTTTACGCCTCTTAGCCACTTAAGGACGGTGGCTTTGGTGGAAGTCAATGTCTTCTCTGTTAATACTTTGAGTTGTCACGGGATAGCAATACTCCACTTCTGTGTTCACATTGTAGAAAAAAAACATTGTTGGGTGAACAGTTCGTTCTGCATGGGTTGATAGTGTGATACACTAAAGCTAAGTAATAATGTAAAACAGAATGAGAAGAAAAGTGGAAAAGATGAGACATCGTGCGTCTCGGTTACATTCTAAATTCAGTTATTGCACTGGCAAGCCTTCCACCCAGTGGAGATTTCGAACGAGTTAATCGTTTTACAAATCCTCTTTATATTTACCAGTCAACCATTTCGACATTTTCATTTCTCCTGCCAATTTTGAATAAGCTTTTTTTTTTTTTCATGCGCCCCGTGTTTAAAATGCTCAGAGTATTTGTTTGTTTGTTTGTTTGTTTGATATGTTTGTTTTTGTTGTATGCGACAAGGCTCATATTTTGTTTTTTCTCTGTATCAGATTAGTTCACCGTATCTTTTCCAGCTGACAGCTGGCTCGTCTGTCTGTCTATTTGTCTGAGCGGGGGAGGTCATAGATAAAAATAGAAGCTGTGACCTTTCATCATGAGTAAGCGTTTACACACACGTCTGCTGGCAATGATCGCCTGCTACCTAACCGCTATCCGTCGCATTTGAGTTTACAGCGGTCTATAGTCGCCTTCTGCTTTTCAATGGGGGCGAAGTATGGTTAATTATAGGGGCCTTTATATCGTCTTGGACCATTCACAAGTATTGTTGGCCTGAACTCAGGTGACTTTTCTGCGGTTAGTCCAGCCTACAGATCCGACAGTAAGCTGAAATAACTTAATCTTGTTTTTTTTTTTTTTTAGTAGATTCTGGCTGGGTACCATCATATCAGTCGTAACCTCGTCAGCTTGCTCTTTGCCTCCTCAGTCCATGGATACTCACATAGAACATGCTCTGATTTTCCTCCACTCTGTAGCTATAGATGCAAAGTCCGTCCTCTTCTTACCAGTGATAAACATCCAGCAAAACCTGAATGGATCGGACGGCTCAACAGCCATAATGTTTCGTACTTCTGACAAGCCGTCTAAAAGAAAAAATCATCAATGAAATGTAGGAGAAAACGAAATATAGTATCTCAGTTCTATGAGGCTTTCCATTTGGCAAAAATATTTGTGTACTGTTTATCAAAGGCTGTTTTCTTTCCTGCTCAGTGTTCTTTTTCTTTAATAAATTAAACATGTTTTAATTGAATCTGTCTTAGATCCATAACCAATTCTTTACTTTGAGTACGAAAACGAAAAAAAAGTATTTTAGAAGTAATAATAATAATAACACTGTCAGTGATAAGAAGCTCAGCAATAAAATTATTTGTCATCAACATCAAGGGAAAAAAAACAACAAACTGAATTATTATGATATATTTCCCTAGGCCGTGGTCCAGACAGCCCCAAAACTCCAAACTCTTTGATGTGCTATGCAGTCCCACACGGAATATGTCTGTTGTTTCGGCGGCCGTGCTGCTTGTAATAATTCATGGCTTGAGCGCTTACTGGCAATTGTTCCGAGCCCCAAATATTTTATATACTTTGAAGTCGATAATAATAGGCTTTGGCATCCACCGCTCTTGCCCCCCCCCCCCCCCTCCCCTTTCCTTCTTCTCTGTCTTTTCCTTTTTTCCATCATCCTCTTTGTATTGTCGTCAGACTATTCTTTAGCGTCATCCAATTGCATTAACATTCGTTTATTCGTTCACGTACCGTTGCACAGATAGTCGCAGATACGCACGTGCACACTGGTATCAAAGCTGATCTTTTTTGCTTTTTTGGTCTCTTCCAACACGCCAAGATACTAAGTTAAACTACAAGAGATGCGGTATGCACTCTGTCCGTCACGGTTGACCCCACTTGAAAAAGAAAGAGGCGCAGTGCTTATGTCTGAAATATAATAGTTTACTGTCATTCAAGTTCACTCGGTTATGTCATCCTCATGTGCTTTGTGACTCATGTCGACCGCCTCCCCCCCGGTCCCCCTGAATCCTCTCATCTCTCCTTTTTGTTTCTTATTTAACCGCCCAGCCCTTCTCAACGCCACTAGTCCCACCCATCCCACCCCACCCCACTCCCTTATCCAGCCCAAGTTCCTTCTTTTTTAAAATGTTTTATTATTAGTAGTAGTATTTTTTTTTTTTTCAGTTTTGTGGTGCTGTTTGGGATGTTCTTTGTTTATGATGAAGAAATAAGAAGGGCTGGGCTTAACCGGCTGATTTTCAAAGGTTATCAATTTTTTGATAAAATAAGAGGATGAACTCACCTGCACTTGTAAGTCGAATTGTTTGTCTCTCTATCTTTCTCCTCCCCTATGTCTTTCTTCATCCATCTCGTTCTCTTCTGTCTATCTATCTGATGTCTTCTTTTTTTTTAAACTTACTCTTAGCCTCCCGATCCGACTTCCTCCCCTCCCCCGTCCCTGCACCCCATCTCTGCCGATATCTTCTTTCTGTCTATCTGTGACGTTTTCACTTTTCTCTCCCTCTCTGTCCATTACTTCCACACTCTGTCATTCTGTTTCTCTGCATCTGTTTCGACCATTGAGATATTTTCTGTTTCTTTGTCTGTATCTTTATATATATATGCTTACCTGACTGCCTGTCTGCCTGTTTCTGCCTGTCTGCCAGTTTGCCTGCATTTCTAACTGTTTGTCTGCCAGTCTGTGTGTGTGTCTTGTCTGTCCTCATGTTTTCCTGTCTCTCTCCCCCTCCCCCCTCGATCTCTACCGGACCTGTGAGACATTGTACAGGATTTGTTCCCGTGTCCTCTGCTTCCAGCACATTCCAGTGTGGATGATGACTCAGGATTTCCCGAACTCCTTATCCTGCCTGCCTGCAAGTCTTCATCGATCTCAGCACCATTAGTTTGACAACATCACTCTACAGCGCCCGGCTTTCTGTGCGAAACTTTGTTGTAAAATATCTACTTTCTTTCCTTTGGCAATAAAAATCCCATAGCCATTTGTTCTTGTATGTGACCGACCTTAACTCTATACGGCTCGGTAGATATCACTGGGTTGACAAGGCCAGCCGAATGAAATGTTGTATAGCTTTGAAATCTGATATAGAATACGATGTAAGGTGAGCTGTCTTGCAATTATAAAGAAATATTCAAGCTGACATGATTTTTCAGGATAAAAGATCCACTGGGAAATCTTGACACTTCTAGGGTTAAATCTGTGCTGACTGGCTACGGACAAATGTTTGCCAGGTAGCTCAGATTTAGAAACTGAACTCATTTAAATTTTATCTTCATTTTAAAAAAAAAATCCGAAAGAAATAGCCTTAAAACCTACGGTTTTACATATTGAAATATCTGTTTATAGATTCAGTCTGATCTGAAAATACGTTTCATGTGAAAATTCCATGGCCTCTGAATGTTCGATTAGGCTAATAGATGAATGAGCGAGCACACATATACATTCATTGCCTCATTTTATCCCCTCGTTACATTACTCAGTTGCCCCTCTTCTCTAAGGTCCTGTTGTTATATAGAGAACTCATCTCGTTTTCTCACTCCTTCATTCACTATCTTATGTTTTCTCCTCCCTCCCTCATTCATTCGCTCATTCCACCGAGCACCCTCTACCCTCCTATAAACTCCCTCCCTCACTCACACATTCACAGACTGACACCTCATCCTCTATAGCTCACCCAGCCAGCGCTCACAGCCAGAGCAGAAAACAGAAAGGATCTCCCCCAGCACTTCCATCTTCCCCGCTTGCTCACCATCGATTTCTTCTCGCGCACATCCTCTCTCCCTCCTCTCTCTCTCCCCACCCCCGCCTCCCGCCTCCTCCAACCTATGCCTGTTTGTGAGTCCATCCCTCCAGACCCACCCCCCTCCCCGCCTCTCTCTCTCTTCCTCTCTCTCTCTCTCTCTCTCCATCTCGCCCCACCCCACGAGGCCGTTCTTGCCACGGAGATATCGATCCGAGCTCCCTATTCTTAGTTCTCTGCCGCTCACCCACTAGTGACTGGCTGATATAGGCTGCTGTATAAACCCGGGGACCTGTACTGTGCGTCTGTGTGCCTGTCTGCATGTGCGTGAGTGCGTGTGTGCGAGCGTACGTGCTCCTAGTCGCTGTATGTGCTGGTGTATGGGTTATAGACTAGCCTGGGAGGGAGGGAACTCACTGACGGACGAACGGACAGACTGGCGGACGGACGGATGGAGACGGACAGATGGACTTGAATGAGGAGAGTGGTTGGTGAGCAAACAATGCTCAATGCTGGTGGTGACTGGAAAGTCAGGGCTGAGCTGAAGTACTACATACTATCTTCATCCTGCGCACAGTTTTTATCATGTCATTTAATTTGCAGTCGAGCTGAAATGCTGATTGTGTCTATCAATGTATCATGTTGTACACAGTCGTTATCTCTTGTGTGTTTTTCATCGATGATCTGAAATATTACATACGACATTCTTCATGTCCCCAGTCTTTTGTGCTAAGTAGAGAAAGGTGAAATATTTCGAGCCCACTGCTTGTGCTTTAATTTACCCACTCTTGTCTTTATTTCTTTCTTCTTTTTCTTTCTTCCTTTTTTTTTTTTTTTTTTTTTGTCGGTACAGTGAAATACGATTACATGTAGAACTTGTTCATCCCTTCTTGCTATTTGTAAACGAGGTTGAATATTCTATAATTCCTCAACACACCTAAAACATAAAAACATAACATCTTGTTATTTGTAGATTGAAAGAGTGATACGGCTGAGCAAAAGAAGAGATGTCTAGATCTTGAAATGTTACAAAAAAGATTAATGGAGGGACTATTAAGTAGCCAGGGGTGAACAGGGCAGGGGTCTGTGGTTGAAGTGTTGCGTTATACATGAGTACATACATTATACTTACCCCATCGTGTGGACTGTTCCTTCATCCATGTATTGGATATGAGGATGAGATAGTAAATTAAATTACTGGGAAAAGAATGCAAGGTAAGTACAAGATTGGAAAGTGGAGGGAAAGCATGAGTGAGTAGGAACTCTGTGGATGAGGATATGTGTAAATCGGTAGTGCACGTTACCTCTGTTATGTTTCCCTTGAGCTCTGCCGATGTCGCCAGGCCATCCATCGCGGGGGCCCGGGGTATATAAGTAGGTTCTTTGCTCCCACCTGCAGGCGGTGAAAACCCGCCATCGATGGGATGTTTCCTATGGAATGCCATTCTCGACGTTCCACGGCGACATCTCTTCTCTCTCCTTGCTCCTGTCTTCTGTCCCGCTCTTTCCTCTCTTCTTCTTGACGTCTAAACGTACCTTACCGTGTTTGGCACAGTATAGCCGTGATCGTGCTGACGTGCCGTTACACCCCAACACAAACAAGCAAACAAAAATATCGCCAAGCTGCCTTTAAAGATGAGACCACTAAATTTTACCCTATCCTCTCTGTCTCCCACTGAGTTATGTGAATCAATCAATCTGAGTCCTGTCTATTTTCGGTTGTTGTCTTCCCCGTCTCGTCATGGCTGCCTCTGACTCTGCTTTGTACAATGGCTTTTGCAAGGCCTGGCGACCGTTTATCTGTCAGAGGGAACAACATAACAACATGATGAAAGAAAAGTTTCAAGCTCAGTATTAAGAAAATAAAGAGGAGAGGAAGCGACTTGGGGCAAAGATGAGTAGAAATTATATGAGTGTGAGCTGGAATCGGATACAATATGTTATTTCATTGTATATGTAGATACTTTGGCATGTGGTAGTCACGGAAGAACCTAAATACATGTAGGTAATAGGGCCTATATGCACAATACCACAGCTGCTAGACTTGCCTAGTTTTGGAAAACCATTAAGTTTTGGTCCCTCTTCTGAATAATTTACCTAGTTTTGTTCATGCGAATCGGATCTGCTAACACTTGAAGGCCGGCACTATACGATAACCTTTTTTTATTTCCAATTTTTGAAGAAATGGAATTACGGAAGTGTTGGAAAACCATTATAGTGTAACAAAATAGCAATAGGCGATTATCGATGTTCATTCAACCACATCTGATGTTCAGTTGTCCCCGATTAACATAAAAACATGTAAGTGAATTTTATACTACAGACTGCCTATCGTCGTGTTGTGCAGCTTTCCAGCTCACCCTCAAAGACCTCCATTAGTGTTGCTTGACAGTTTTCCGCTAGAGATGTACATAGGGCTCAACATGGCTAAATTTCACGACTGTTGTAACGAATCTATTTTCTGTCTGAAGTGTAGGAACAACTTCTACACAATATATGTCCCCGATTAGGTGTGTGGCGATGTGTGAGAATGGAATCGTCCTAAATCTTCACGTGGTCAGCGGCTAGATCACGTGATGGCTGAAATCAGGTTGTAAACAATGGCACAAAAATTAATATCTGGTCTTTTTAAGTAATTTTACACGGAAAGTTATTATATCTTTCTTGTTGCCATCTGTATTATTGTTGTTGTTATTAACTAATAACGAACCGCATGAAAACCATCGGTTCACTGTAGGAATGGGAGATCGTTGTGCCCGCCCAATCATATTACGTCCCTTTGCCAGGCAAAAGAGTTGTTGAACAAGCAGTGGAAAGAGAAAAAAAAAAAATCACTGAAGTGCCCTTTGCTTGAAACATACACCATTAAAAAAAATTCGAAAAACATGTTGGTATAAAAAGAATGGTTTATTGTTGGTGTCATAATTTTATCAACTTTTTTTGGTGACCAGTCCTCGAATATCATGAAGTAAAAGGATTTTTTCCCCTTCTTTACACTGCTTTTCTCAACACCTCTTGTGTCTGGCAAAGGGAAGTAATAGAACTGGTCACAACCATCTTCCATTGCTCACAGAGCGTGTGCTTTGCAATCAAAACGAAGAAATCGAACACCTCGATCATGTGACAACCTACAATAATGAATAGTTCACAGCATCACGTGATCACTGGGTATTTGACAACAAGCCCATTACTACCATGTATATATTAGATTGGGCTATCTAGTGATGTGTTATAATATTGTGAAACACTTACGGAGAAGCAGGCCATTAAAATGTATCATTCCGACTAACTGACTCATCTATGGCACGGTATACAGTACTATTTGAAAATTTGCCAGCAAAACTTTTATGGGACCATCGTGTCGGCCTCTTAATGTGAGTGTGAATTCTTGTGGTTGAATGTGTTTATGAGCACAATGCATATTTTTTATGTTAATTGGAAGGAGAGCTGTGACATTTATGTCAGTGGAAATGCTGGCTTGAGTTTTATGCCCGTCTGTTGTTGTGGCGTCATGGTGTATGCTGGGAGGAGCAGAGAGACATCTACATACTCCAACAGTAGTTAGTTGTCCACTAATGTCTTGTTGCTGTTGCTACGGTTTGCTGTTGTAGAAGTTCAAATACTAGTAGTAGTTTTGATAGAGCAAGAATGGCACAGGTATCGGCAGCAGAGGTAGTGCATTGTAGTTGACGCAGTAGAAATGGTAAAAGTGCTACGGTAGTGACCTTGTGGTACCATAGCAACATTGGTGGTGATAGTGGAGGTAATCGTTTTGTTAGTAGTCATGGTGGTGGGAGTAGTAATGTGGTAGCCGTAGTAGTGGTAGTACCAGTAGTGCTGGTAGAAGTAGTATAATAGTGGTGATGGTAGTTGAAGTGGTATTTTCGATGGTGGTGATGAGAGTAGTAATGATGGTAGCACAGTAGTTGTAGTGATTATAGTAGTAGCAATGGTAGTGGTAGTGGTGGTAGTTGTTGTAATAATAGCAGTAATGGTAGTGGTATGACAGGTGTTGTTGTTGTTGCATTGATATTGAACATGACAGACCCAACAGTTGTTTTTTGTAAAGAGGGCATGCTTGTCTTTCTTTAGCTGTGGTTTCTGGCGGACATGAGAAAACATTATGTAAGGTTATGTTGGTTGGTACTGATAAGGTAAAGAATGTGTGTATATGAGGCGGGGGGGGGGGGAGGGGGATAATTAATGTCTCAAAAGTAACTGAATTCGTTTGGTATGTGCATGTGCTGTATACATGTTCTACAATACAAATCATGACAGATGTTAGTTTTATGTGTACGTAGTGGAAATATCTACATTTCTTTTTCTCTCTCTCTCTCTGCCTTCCTGTCTATCTACTTACCTGTGTATCCACATTTTCATCCCAACTATCCATCCATCCATCCATCC
>JBCEWB010060930.1:3013-13687 GCA_039654565.1 Peronia peronii
TGTGTGTGTGTGATGAATTGCTAAGTCAAAGTCTCAGTTTGTGTTGGGTGAAACAGGTCAAACATGGCATATGACAACGATATGTAAGACAAGGGGGATATTTCTTCTATCTCCTGCTGCCTCTTTCGGTCAACTGAGCCCTCAGGTTCAGCTCTATAGATTACAGGGATGTCAAATTGATTTCATGGAAAAGTAGGACAATATTTCACCATCTAGCTTTTTCTGTCACACACTGAAATAAATGTATATTATTAAACAATATCTGTGTCCCAGACATGTAGTACAGAAACAGCGGTCAGCTTGCTAAATGGTGGCAATTAGTCAACCAATAAGAAATAATAAATTGAATAAAACATTTGAAATAAGGTGATGCCCAGCAAAACGTCCATAACAACCAAAAAGTTGCTTTTCTGTCTAAAGTTGGAAGCTGTCCACTCACTCAATATACCAGGGGTTTGTCTGCCTGCCCAGGGATTTGTCTGTCTGCCCAGGGGTTTGTCTGTCTGCCCAGGTGTTTGTCTGTCTGCCCATGTGTTTGTCTGTCTGCCCTGGGGTTTGTCTGTCTGCCCCGGGGTCTGTCTGTCTGCCCAAGTGTTTGTCTGTCTGTATACAGTTAGTCAAACTGCCTGGCCTGAGATCAGCTGATCACAAAATCAAACTGCTGGACTGGCAGCATCAGCCAATGACAAAACTAATTTCTGGGATAGATTGACAAATAAACAGACACACAGTCAGACACACTGTATTATGACATGCAAAGTGAGAGAGAACAACGTTCCTGCTCTCACAGTCAAAGGCCAAAGGTTAGCTAAGGTTTGGTACAAATGCCATTCTAGAACATGCTGCTCACATAAGGAACCAGACAAGCCTAGCCTAAGCAAACTCTACTATTTGACTGTACATCTCATGAGCTCAGTTCTCTATTGCTCTATCCCCATTTTTTGCATTTTGAGAAAACTGATGTTTTATGTTTAGCAACTGTTTTTGCACATAGGAGATACGACAAAATGATTTTCAAAATCTACCTGTTTGGGCAAGTGATCAGTGAAATACATGTAATTACATTATATGGTAGATTTACTATTCGTCTTTCATATCACATACATTGTATATGTCTTGCACCCAGAGCAAATGAGTTGGAAGTCGCTCCGGGTGATCGTGAGCTATGGCCGTTTTTAACTATTTTCCGACTCGGATACCAAAATTGTTTTTTCAGGATAGAAATTTTCGTTTTCTCGAAAACAAACAAAAATTTTTGTTATCTCAGTTGGAAAATAGTTAAAAAACAGCTGTAACTTGAAATCTCCAGCTGTGACTTCCAACTCATTTCCTGGGCGCCAGACACATATCTCCAAATAGCCCAAAAGTGGAGAAAGAGCAACAAAGAACAGAGCTCGTGAGTTGTCTATGGGCCGGGACTGCTGTTCTTACACACTGTCTAATTGTGTTCCTATAAGACCCATGATCTCCGCACTCTCTCTCACAGCGAGCTGGTCACGAAGCATAAATAGACCTGAGGTATCTTCCCTCCACTCTCAAAGCTTGCCACATTTACAATTAACAGTTCTCAATCAGCCATCTTGATCATCAACCAAATGAGACACGACATGATGAAATCAGGCCCTCGTCAAGCTGAGGCCACCGGAGAAATCACATGGTTTTCAAGAATGAATTTTTAACGCTATTTTTTTTTCTTCACAGAACCTTTCTATATCAATCCAGAACGGCATTTCAGAGTTAAATTTGTTAAAACAGACCGAGTAAAAGCCCAGAAACTGTAATTTAGTGGCATGGCCTAATAATGATTTATAAGAATCAACAAAAATGATCCGGCATTTTCTCACTAAATTCAGCTGCAGCAACAGGTCATTCCCATCATCTGTAATTGTCAACATCCCGACTTCTACTTAAGGTAGAATAAACATTTTTTTCACACACAGAAAGGGCACTGAATAATCTTCACAATGACACCAATAACTCCATATGCTCAAAATTTAACGAGAGCCTGATCTCATCGTGTGTCACAACTCAAATGACTTCCCTTTACCCAGTACAAAAGGTATAACACCAGCATTGGAAAGAAGGAAAGTATCACTCTTTCCCCCCTATAGGAAGCACAAGTGACAGAAAATTCTGAAACATTCACCATATGATGGAAATTTTTTTTTTCTTATTGTGATAAATTTTTCATAATTTTGTACATCTGTGTGTCAAATAACAAGAGAAAAGGTGATTTTTTCCTTCTTTGCAATGTTTGCCCTATATCTCTGGTATTTGGGAAAGGGAACAACCTAGCTGGCTGAAAAAAATGGCTCACCCCACCCCACCCCTCCCCAGTCTACCACATGGTGGCAAATAGATAGATCTTTGGGCACAGCCACGTAAAGCCCTGAACCTCTCCCTGCCTCACACATAATTATATAGACACACAGTTGTCAGACAGTGGGAGTATTGTGTCCACAGTCAAATCTGCTGACCAATCGGTCACATCCACACTCACCCTCAGTCACAGCCCCGCCCACATCCAGCCAGTCAGATGTTGCGCAATTTAAGCAAACACCCCACAGGCCTATTGATGGACAACACACACATACACACACACAGGTTTGTCTCTTCCCTCAGCCGAGGCTAAGGGGAATCTTACAGTGCAGTGCAGTGATAATTACAACTTCCCCTGTCTCTGAGCTCAGGGCTGACTGACTGACGGCAAGTGACGGCGGTGTCCAACCTCTCACTTCTAGGCAGATATTTACAACACACACACGTGATCAATAAATAAATGTGCCAATGTGATCAATGAATCACGGGCTTTCCACACACTTCACCCTCTGTCAGCGCACACTGCTAAGAAATCTCTCATAATGTGGCCGTTTAGCAGTGTGGTACCTCAAACACACACGTGCACACACACAAACACACAGACATATACATATGCATAAACCAAAACATATACGCATACTTATACAAAGAAACAGTGCAATGTTAATGAGGGTATGATGACTTTGGCCGCTGAAATATTTCAGCCATTGTGTTGTAGCAGAAGATTAAGACTCTGACGCTGAAGGCGGGTGACGACTGGCTGTATCACATCTCTGGCCTCAGTTCCCACCACAAGTTTATCCTCATCCTACCGCTCCTTGTCCAGCTGGCTGGCACAAGTGGCTGACCTATTTTCTGCGGTGTTTGCGAAACCGGTGCCGGCGGTAGAGACAAGCATGCAGATTGGTGACTGTGTCAAACGGTAAGCTGGCTAGAGGAAGGGCAACCTCAGACATGACCTGACCTCTCTCCACGGGGAACCACTCGTCTTCTAGCCTGCCAGGGGAGAGAGAAAAACTTCAGTCAATACAAAACTGCACACAAAATAACAGGCCAGCTCAAGCTGAGCAGTTTCACAACTTCACCAGAACTGAGTAATGAAATCCCAAACCACATGGCAGACCTTGCTACAAAACAACACAAACCATATGTCTCGCAGCCAGTCGAAATGAGACGTAAGTCGCTGGGCTAGAACCGAGAAATCGGGCTTTGAATGTGATGTGGGGGGTCAGACATCCAAATTTTTTTTCATTGCAGAAATCAAAAGTGCATTCATTTTGGAACAAGACAATATCGGCCTTATCCTCGATTTATAAATATTTCTTCATAAAAATTGGGTTTTTGTGAGGTAGTTATTTAGACTTATGCTTTTAACCGTTCATTTAAACTCAATTTTCTCGGAATTTTGGTCACTGCTGGGGGTCCACCCCGTCTCTTTAAACTGCAATATCTCTAGCTAGAATAAAGCTGGCTCAAAACTTTTTTCACCACCTGAAAGGGTATGAAATAAGCTTTCACATGATACTAAAAACCCCATATGGTGAAAAGTCAACACGCGTCTCATTTTGACTGGCTGCGAGAGATATATCAACATCACCTACATCGATCTTTTTATATCCACATAGTTTTTGGGGTCCCTAATTTTTCTCTTCTATATTACTGATAAATAAAATCCCCCCGTATCGACACTATTTTGCTGCTAATCCTCCTATATTGGCACACATGATAGTTTTTCCATTTTTAGTACACACAGCACAAACTCATGTTGTCGTTGACAGAAGTTGACTGCAAAGGTAAAGAATGGTGACTAACCATCTATCGGACATTTCACTTTTTTTTCTACATTTTCCATTTTGTCTACGTGGGCCGATATCACATTGTTGTGTGGCAGGCTGACTTTGTTAGGAAGAGCTGCACCATTGATGAACTCGACCAAATACTAGGCCTACTACATGTACTACCAATACTAACTACAATAGATTGGTGGACACACCTGGTGCTGCACAGTTAGCATCTGCAGGAATGTGGCTCAAGTGTGTCCAGCCGTTGTGTACTGTATTCTCGATACCATTAATACAGACCACTGACAGATGTAGACCAGCCTTCCACAATGAAGAGAAAGGCTCTGTGACCTTAATCTACTTCACCCAAACCCTTTTCCTGCTATCTTTCCATCCTTGTTCCCCCCCTCCCCTCAAGAGATAATATTCAGAGGTCACTGCTGGACATATAAAATTCTACGTGACACAACTATATGAGATCCGACAGGATGAAATCAGGCTCTCATCAAATTTTGAGCATATCAAGTTATTGGTATCACTGTGATGATTATTCATTTCCCTTTCTGTGTGTGAAAAACTTTTCTTCTACCTTAAGCATAAATTGAGACATTGTCAATTAAAGATAATGGAGGTGACCTGTTGCTGCAGCTGCATTTAGTGAGAAAATGGCTAACCACTTTTTTAAATCCTTATTAAGCAATGCAACTAAATTACAATTTTTGGGCCTTTACTCAATGTATTCTAATAAATCTAGCTCTGAAATGCGTTTTTAGACTGATATAGAAGGGTTCTAAAAATCTGCGTTAAAAATTTATTCGCTGTTGAAAAACACGATTTCTCCGGGCGCCTCAGTTTGACGAACGTCTGATTTCATATCTCATATAGTATGTCATATAGTATTTTCTATCACTGACTAATTTCATTTGTCTATGTAGTCCTTACCTCTTATATCGACTTTCTCTTGTATCAATGTTATTTTAATGGCCTCTACAATGTCAATATAACTCATAAACAATAATGCCTATCAGTACAATATACAAAGATGCTATGTAACCCTCATGCACAAAAACTGTTGCAATAGTGTACAAAGATGTTATGAGATGGTCTCAAAAAAAAGTTCCCAAACTATGTTGACAAATGTTGAGCTATCCAGTTTCTATTTCATGTCTGTCTCCATTGAAGTAGTCATCTTGGGCACTAATACATGTTCAAGGCTTCCAGTAGATCTATCATGAATCCAAAGTGCCTGGAAATCGTTTTCTGTGAACATGTCCAGGACCACCCGTGATTCATGTTCAACTGTTTCCTCGTATCACAAATTTCATCTTGAGGAGCAGGAAACAGTCACAGAGACCAAGTGTGATGAGTGCTGTGGAGGGGAAACCCCCATCATTGTAACCATTGTTGCTTCTGGCCAAAAAGTGACCATTTTTTCCTACATTCTCAGCAGACACATTGTCATGTTGGCGCATTCGGTTACTGGTCACACCAGAACTCAGATCTTGTCTGTTTGTGATGTTTTCCCTCACATGTTTCAGGATCTCATAGCACAACATCAACACTGACAGTAATTTGTGACCTGGTAATCTGTACTCTGTGCCATGGTAGTCTGTGCCCTGGATATCAATTGATGATGCACAATCTCACAGATTATTCTTTAAAGATGGGGGGGGGATCCTGGAGGTGATTTTTTTTTTTTATTATTAAAGATAGACTATTTTAACCTTTTGCATTGAATTCAGCATGTTCAAATTAGAGGAAAACAGTGAAAAAAAATCGACATTTTCAAATGGTTGCTATGGCAATGGTGCCATCTTGGATTTTGGTATCTCAAAAATGGCTAACTTCAAAATCTATCTAGTCCCGCCATATTTTAAAAAAAACTTGGTGAAACTTGGTGAACATATTGTTTGACATAATATCTAAAAAGTTACGTATTTTCAGTCCTTCCTATGCAATAGAAAATTTTCTAGAAATTTTTGAAAATACCTTGTAAGAAAAAATCAAATTTCGCCTTTTTTTCATACTAAAAACCCATTTTTCTCTAAAACTTACCAACCGAATGGGCTGTGCATATGTACATTTTTTGGTCTTGTTATAAAAATGATTTTTTCCAAATTTGGTTAGAATCGGTTCGAAACAAAAAAGTAGATAGCAAAATACTGTCAAAAAACCAGGTTTTGAGAAAAACGCGTTTGAAATTTTGTTTCATCGAAAAATGGACATGGCGAATTTTTGTTCAGCTTCCAGCCTCGGAACAGACCTTTTTTACATACTGGTCCTCTCTTCATGACTTCTGTCTCTCTTGTTGCTGTTTTTCGGCTTTCTGGGTGTATCTTTTCTTGAATTTTGCTCCCCACCCCCCATCATTATAAGGACTCTCACAGAGTAAATACTGGGTTATTGAGGGCTTTATGTGCCCCCCTCATATCTTTTTTTGTCCAAACCAAGAGTGTTTTGACCTTTATTATAATATATAGTCCACAACTGAGCTCCGAAGCAGCAGAAAGAACGGAAAATTTCAGTCTTTATAGGACATGGAAATTCATTTTAGAACACTTATACTAATAATCTGCATGATCAACAGTTTTTTCGTCTCATAGTGGTCATCCAATGTCCATTCCTGGCACTGGAGTTCATGATATTGCTAGAAGAGGTCATAATCAAGTGTCTTATGCACTTTTTGCCTATATATAATCATACAGTGATGATCTACGACTGCATAGCAGCCAAATCGAGCCAAATCCTGGTTGATAGCAGGACAGGCCTACCCCTGAATGACCATACCATTGCTCAAACACCTTAGAATGGACATATCCAGTTTTTGATATCATTTTTATACGTAGAAAAGGCAGGGAAAGAGAAAAGAAAAACCCAAAATTGCATTTTTTTTTGTAGCAAAATCCATATTTCAGGACCCCCCCCTCCTCCCAAAATGCTCTAACTTTTTCCCATGCTGTGCTTATTGCAGAGCATCTGCACCTCTCATCACTTTCACATAACATAAAGTTGTCTCCCTCTGGAATCGTTGATGTCACTGACAGTCAAAACATGCATTTCGGTACAGAACAGCAGCACCTCCAATCTCTTTTATCATCTCAATGGTCTCAGTAGTTCATGAAATTTGATACAAAATTTGATGTTTGCTCTAACTTGGAACATCCATTTGAAATGATACAGAATAGCAACTGAGCTCTATAAGTCACTCAGTAAAATGAGTCTAGTCTGGGTTTAACAACTAACACAATTCAACCATATGATTCAATAGGTACCCAGAAGTCCATTCTTCTTTCTGTTGTGTGCGCATATGAACAGAGCTAACCATTCCAAAGTTATACAAGGAGTCCAGGAACTTTTTGAAGCCCCATAGTATAGCATGAGCTAGCAACAGCAGCAGACAACTCTCTCGTTTGGATTTGATACAAAAAGAACGATGTGACCCTACACCGCTTGATGTCAGACGATAAATTTAAAATAGCATAAGTTATGCCATAAAAACACTGGCCCGCGTGGCAGAATGGTTAGAACACCTTGGTCAACAACATTTGACTGAAAACCAAACGGCACTGGTTCCAATCCCTGAGATACCCTGAGGGGAAAAAAAAAAAAGGTGGATGATGGACACTGGGAGTCATGACCCCGGTGTGGCCTGGGTTCTAGAAGATGTCAGGAAGCTAAACACTGAAACATCTAATGAAAGAACCCACTCTTCCTCTGAAGACCGTTACCTATTTCGTTCCATCTGAGAGTTTTCCTACCACAGCCCTCATTCACAACAAGGACTAGTGTTGCCATGCACAATAATGCTGTTGCTATGTCAATGCTCTAGTCATTCTGTTTTCCATCTGACAAATTAGCAGTTAGTGTACCACTTACACATGACTGGGGGTGAACTCCAGCAATGTCTGTCTGTCTCCCGCCTCACTGGTCCTGCGGCCAACCATCTGTGGAACAAATAAGGAAAAAACAACTCAGTGCTGACAGGCTAGGACAGCTAGGCCATTACTCAGGCCCAGATAAATTGCGAGCTCAGTTCTCTGTTACTCTGGTTCCACTTTTGGCCTATTTGGAGATATGTATGTCATATGAAAGAGGGATAGTAAATCTACCATATACACGTAATGTAATTATTTCACCAATCTCTTGCCCAAACAGGTAGATTTTGAAAATCATTTTGTCCTATCTCCTATGTGCAAAAACAGTTGTTAAACATAAAACATCCATTTTCTCAAAATGCGAAGAATGGAGATAGAGCAACAGAGACCTGAGCTCACGAAATGTGATATAACAAAACAGAATATCCCAGCCAGCTACTCCAATCTTGCCTATCAAGCAAATACAATTATGATACAGATATCTCTAAACCCAAATGTCACACATTTCAGCAGTGTACAATCTGACACTGGCTCTGATCTCCTCCACCCCTCCTCCCCATCTTGTGAGCTCAGTTCTCTGTTGCTCTATCGCCATTTTCTGTATTCTGAGAAAAATTGATGCTTTATGTTTAGCAACTGTTTTTGCACATAGGAGATAGGACAAAATGATTTTCAAAATCTACCTATCTGGACAAGGGATCGGTAAAATAATTACATTACCTGGTAGATTTACTATCCTTCTTTCATATGACATATATATATATCTCCGACCCCCAAACAGCCCAAATGTGGAGATAGAGCAACAGAGAACTGAGCTCGCCACCTGTTGATTTGGAGAGATCACACCATGGCCTGTGTGCCGCCCCCCCCCCCTCCAAAGTTACAAATCTATGTTGCCACATCCTGACTTTTGTCTTTCTCCATGTCTATCCCTGCTCCCTGTCACTGCAGGCTCTGTGGCTCCTGTCACTGCAGGCTCTGTGGCTCTCTGTCACTGCAGGTTCTGTGGCTCTGTGGGCTCATGTCCACCTTGAGAAAACACTCAGGTCAATGAGGGGTCAGTGAGGAAGGCAGAGCTCAGAACTTACCAGTGCCTGGAATGTGGTGTACAAAGCTGGGCCCGAGAGGTCTAGCTGGCTCAGCTGGGTCAGAGACAACAGTTCGTTCTTCACCACCAGCATGGTCTGCTCGTCAAAGAAATCATTTTTCTTCACTGGAAACAAAGCAGAAAAAAAACCCAGACACATCAACTCAATGGCACACAAACAAGGACTTTCTCTCTTTTTTTTTATAGTTATTTTCACAAAGTGAAGAAATAACTGTTTGAGAACATATCACAAATGAACAAGTAAACAAGAGGACTTGATCTACAAACAGTTGGATAATAAAGAGAGGTGAACATTGTTTTCAACCTGAAGGAAACAGCCGATTACTTAATAGCGTAAACAGATAAACTCACAGACAGACACACAGACAGCCTCACAGAAAGACCATCATATAATCAGAAACCTCACAGATGGACAGCTTCACAGACAGACAGCTTCACAGACAGTCTCACAGACAGACAGCCTCAAAGACAGATAGCCTCACACATAGATAGCCTCACAGACAGATAGCTTCACAGACAACAACCTCACAGGCAGACAGCCTCATAGTTTCAAAGAGAGACAGACAGCTTCATAGACAGACAAGGCAGACAGCTTCATGGACAGACAGCATCATAAACAGACAGTTTCACAGCCTCGGAGACGGACAGACAGAAGCCTCACAGACAGACACAGCCTCATAGACAGACAGACAGTTTCAGAGACAGATAGACATCTTCACAGACAGACAGACAGTTGCTGACAGATTTACAGCCTCAAAGACAAACAGACTGATGAACAGCTTCATGGACAGACAAACTCACAGACAGCTTATACACAGACAGACAGCCTTACGGACTAACAGCTTCACAGACAGACAGCTGCATGGACAGACAGCTTCACAGACAAACAGCTTCATAGACAGACAACCTCACTGACAGTTTCACAGCGAGACAGCCTCACGGGCAAACAGCCTCATAGACAGACTGCTTCAGACAGACAGGCAGTCTCACAGACAGACAGGCTCACAGACAAAGAGCTTCACTGACAGACAATCTTACAGACAGACAGCCTTACAGACAGACAGCCTTACAGACAGACAAATAGCTTGCAGACAGGCAGCTTCACAGACAGACAGCCTCACAGACAAATAGCTTCACAGACAGACAACCTTCCAGACAGACAGATAGCCTTGCAGACAGACATACAGCTTCACAGACAGACAGCTTCACAGACAGACAGCTTCATCGACAGACAACCAACTTCACAATACTGGAGGTAAGAGGGCAATGATGTGAAAGAGATGAGGCCTGCCGAGCTTCTCTCTCTCTCTCCGCTCCAACCTTTGCATCATCCTCTCATTTCTACACTGTCCTGGCCTTTTCCATACAGCTCGCTGAGGACAGAGGTCACGGACAGAACTAGATCACGGACTAGCCGATCTGGGAGGGCGGGGAGGCCAAACGTAAACAAAAACCGCCCTAAGGAGATGGCGCTCCTGTAAAAAGTCAAAGGTCACGTGCTCTAGCTACAAGCTGATCTGGCTGGAGGGGAAAAGAGTACGGCCGGAATGGGGGGGGGGGGGGGGGGGAAAGAAAAAAAATGGAGAGGGAA
>JBCEWB010060941.1:0-13686 GCA_039654565.1 Peronia peronii
AGCATAAGAAATTACATAGCAAAAAAAACGTTCCCAAAGATTCTTTCTTAATAACGCAGGTTTCTTTTTAAGCGTTTTCTTACTAACCGTGTTAGAGTGTACTCTGAAAATGTAGTTCATATGACGGTAATCAGGGAAGACATGCCTTTTGGCTGTTAATTTTTACAATGGCCCCTATTTATATTCGAGGTAAACTGTCTTCATATTTATGTACCAGGTAAAATGTCTTCACAAACCAAAGATAAAGTCTGAGAATATTGTATGAACCTCCCTCTCTATTGTATCAGCTGTCAGTATCTGATTCCTGTTGGCAAAAATCTTGGACAAAATGGTAATTAACAGCTGATTCTGCACTGAATTTGAACATTAGCTCTAGCTTTGGGCTCATAAATTCAAATTTGAACATCTCATTTGGTTTAAAGGAGCTGGTTTGGGCTCATACCTTAAAATTTCAAATTCTCTTTAATTTTAAAAGGGCTGGTTTATTTCCTACTGCCAGGATTACTGGACATTCACATTTTGAAACACTAGTTATTAAACCACTTTATGGAGCTGAAAAAGATACCTGCTCATATGAAAATATATTTTTCCACGTCATTCTTGTATTAGTCAAAATGAATAGGATTAACAATGTTTGAAATGTTAGTGAGATCCTTATTTCTGACAACTAGTAAGAAATACAGAAAATCTCTCTTTTCTCATGAGAAATGTTATCCAGTTCAGCAGTTTGATTTTTTTCAGCTGTAGTGTAACTGATGTGAGATACATACTCTCATATGAACTGAAGTCTATTGACTTTCAGATGATGTGTAACAGTAGAGTAGCAAAATATTTGTAAGTTGGAGAAGATGGTCCTGGGACAAAAAAAATGTGGTTTGTAGATTCAGGATAGTTGAATAAATAGCAAAATATTTCATGTTTGTATATCGATACCTCATCAGCTACGACTGATCCGATCCACGCCACAATCTGAGGCCTTCAAGACAACATTTGACAACTCGCACAAAGTGTACCACAAATACCAGATGACCATTCACAAAGACCCGCCCAACAAACCGAACCAGAGCCAGTACAAACGGTTTCTGTGTGATTCCCCTCTTGTGGTAAATTCCCATATCTGAACTGTGACCCAGTGGCCATCAAGTCAAGTGTCTGATCTCTCAAGCTGATCACAACCTGATGCCTGTGGACTGACTAAATGTGTTTGTGCTTTGTTTTTGGTCTTTTACTAACCATGATGAAACATAACATTCTGTTTATCTTTCAGATGTGACATGTGTTAAGTCTGTAGGGCTTTATACAAACTATGTGGCAACATACCATTTCAGATGTGAAAGATTCAATGCCTCTGTCGTAACTGGATTTTAAATATGCTGACGCATAACATGCGTTTTATCTTTACCTTTCAGATATGAGAGCGAAAACTTATCGGCCATGTTTGCAGATTATGTGAGATGAAATTTCTTTCTTTCACCTTTCAGAGATGAAAAATACAATGACTGTGTCTATTATATTTGGAGATTGCTCTTGACTCCTGTGATGGCTGCACTATATTTACTAAGGCTGTGGTCTTGTCTCTTCCATATACGACTAACGTAAGCGGCCCACACATGTATAAGCCTGGCCTCCGATCTCCAAATCATATGAAAATCACTGCATGTGTGGCCGATTTCATGAGGAGTAAAAAATGGTATCTCTTTTAAACATTTTTGCTTTTGTGACTTCAAATTTGTAATCAGCATCAAATTTACCATGAATTTGATACAAAACAGCATGCTGGTGTGTTTTATTAAAATTCTGTAAATCAAAGAAAAATATCATTGTCCCTTCATCCGACCTGGTGGTCAAAGCAGAAGGCATCGCAATTTATGGAAGTATAAAGATGCACTGAATGCCTTTGGAGAGTAAAACAAGATAAAGAGGGAAAAATCCTGCCACGGGTTAACCAGTTTTGTGAAATAATTCATTCGGCCTAATGAGTACAAGAAGATGCATAATATGATGCATTTCTGCATCTGCATTTTTGTTTCGTTGTTAACAACAAAGAATATTATCAAACAATATGAGTAAAAAGCAATGATCGGTGTTAACACGTTTTGTTGTTATTTTTGCTGTGTTGTTGTTTATAAATAATCTCTTTATAAATTTTATTACTGTATTAAAAAATTGAAATCGAAATAACGTGTTGTTTTATTACACGTTTGTGTGTTATGATTATAACGTTCATTTGAAGAGCAGTTTATTAAAAGTTTTTACCCCAAAACTGGATTGTAAGACATAGGTAGCCAAATGATAACTAAGTTGAAGCTCAGGGTCAGCAAAGACAAGAATTATTGTTTAGTTACTAAATTTACCTAAAGTGTGATTGGGATGCACGGTTAAATCAATGCTGCACTCTGCTATTGAAAGGTACTATGTCTTATGTCAGTGGAACTTATGATAATTAAATAAAAGTCGGTATATCATTGCCTTCCTAAGACAATAAACCTAGCTATTATCCAACGTGTCTTTGTGTTAGTCTAAATGTACAAGGTCTGAACTCGAGGCGATCTGCTGTGCTATTGAGTTCACAACACAAATATTCTGCCTAGGATCAAAGCCTAGAGCCATACATGTACATCCTTCTTGTTTGACCTGATACAATGCTGAACTGTCTCCAGAATTCCTTACTAAGAGATGATAAATAGATATAGACAGCCTATTGTAAATTGTCCTGCATGTGTTCTGTATGTCTCAGGAATGATTTCATCCAAAGCATGAAGTGATATGCATGTTGAAAATGTCAGTTTTCATATGATTGCTCTGTGACAAGGAACCTCAAAATGGCTGTCAGCTGTTGATAGGGGGAAACAGCTGTTCTTGTCACAGTGTCCAGTCTTTAATCAAAGGGTTAAAAGGTTCAACAGTCCCATGTAGGTTTCTTCATTCGTACGCAGGTAGATGTGAAAATTACTCGGATACAACTGCAATTCATTGGGAAGGTTGGTGTGAGTGAGAGAATCTCGTTCAAGAAGCATGAAAGCTCTGGTTTTAACCCCACATTTTTTTTCCTGTTCATTAGCAGAGAATAAATAGTTAGTCCATATATAGCATTTTGTTTGTCACCATTGTGTTCATGAAAAAGCCTCTATATATAGAGACAACTCTGTGATTAACTAAACAGACAGGCCAACATGTGGCGCAGAAAATATACTAAGATGGGGTTGGTGCGCGTGTGTCAAAAAAATACCCTCAGGCCAGGCTTGAGGCAAGGCTTGAGGTTTGGCTTATGGCCAGGCTTGCGGCTGGGTTCGTACATGTGTGGGCCACACTACCTTTATATCATCTTTGCTTTCAACACCGGGGTTTGAAATCTGAATTTTCCTTTTGTTGTTGAGTTTCACCAGCTTTATAGCTAAGTTATTTATCCTCAAACACTTCTTAGTGGGAAACAGCCACTTTGAATTGATAATGTCAGTAGACATGCAGAAGGCATAATCACTATGGTATGACAAGTTCATAATTGATTACTGCACATTGCACAGTCATTTGATCATTCTCATTTAAATGTGTGGCTTCCTGAACACAATCATCAAGTGGTAAGCATGTCAGATGAAAGGAAAATTTTACAACCTGGTTTTCTCCAGAGTGGCTTTCAGTGCTTTTTGGTATGTCAAAAATTCCATATTAATTCAAGAAATAACTTTTTTAAGCTTACATATGTCTTAAATACATGGCAAATATCAGTTTTGAATAGTTTGCATCACTTAACGCAAGACTGAAATTTTTCACTTTGTGAGTGACTGGCTTTTCCAGAACCTACACAAATGACTGATAATCCTTTGTCTTTCCAACAGGAATTCTGAATGTTTACTCATAAATAACTGTGTGCAGACTCAGGGGCTGAAAGATGTCATATTTTTTTTTGTCTTAATGGTATACCAATGCTGCAAAACTTTCTACTGTAGTTGGAAAATTAAATATTTCAGTGTCACCAATATTTTTGCAAATACAGAGACTTCAGCTTTGCATTTTATTGCAAGTGACATCCTGGTGTATTGAATTTCTTTTATTTTCATTCCTCTCTCCAGGGCCGTCTGTTCTTTTGTGTTTCACTCACGGTTATCTTCTCTCCTGTATAGATCAAGCTGTGCCGCACGGCGCCTGAGTCCCAGCAGTTTGTGCGAAGTTTTGGAGAGTCTTATGCCATCTATCGCAGGTATCAGATGAGCGTTCATAAAGATGCCCCTGAGGACTGCGACAAGATGGGCTTTAAGAACTTCCTGGTGGATTCACCTCTGGAGGTGATAGCCCTTACCATTACACTTATAGTTTGATCTCTTTTCTTTTCTGTTTGCTTGATTGACTTCGGTTGGATTGGACTATTTGTCTTTTGTAACTGTACTCCCAGCCTTCTTCAGTCATCAGTGAACTCAGTGGAGACATGCACTGTTGTAAATGGTTTATTTTGCACCTGAAAGTGGCAGACGTGACAACATGATGCTTATCTTTCTACAGTGGTATTTACTTCAGGTTTAGGAAATGATAATATCAGGTTTAAAGGGTAATAGATGACGAATGTTTTGTGACCAGATTGTCACTTATTTTGGAAAGTTATTCAGAGGCAAAATTTAAAGAATAAGGCTTTTTACCAAATTCAGCCATTGACACTTTTAGAGTTAAAATCCATTTGTGATAAGAATGTGAAAGCCGGATCTCTAATTTTCCATGAAGATAAATGAACAATGACAGCGGCATGCCTGAGTCAGATGTGAACAAATAAAAGTCATGTTTGAAAAGAAGACTAAAAAAATCTGCTCATACATAGCAGTTTGGCTGCTGTAAGTGTCATTGTTGGCATTCAACTATCTGAACTGTGAACTTCTTATCACAAAAATTATGGTGCTGATGTGTCCATTGATCATTGCCAGGCTACAATAACTGTTTCCACATATTAAATGTTTTGGAATTGGGCTACTGAGGATTCAGAGTTAAATCTTTTGGTCTTGGGCATGTTTTTACAACTAGAGTAAGTCTGTTTTCCTTTCATCCTGCTATAGTGGATATGAAATAGATATAGAATACACCTTGACACTTGGACTTTAGTGATGTGTAGTGGAATACGTCTTATTGAGAGATGGGTGTAGCTGCTTGGACACAAGATTGCAATACACAGTTTTTTTTGTCAGTGGAAGCAATGGTTATGTTTGTTATTCCCTCTGTGCTAATGTTTGCTGTATGTCATTATCATTTGTGTATCTCACAAAATAACTGTCCCATATTCATTAATGCATGACCTACAGGTGGGACAAGAACACATTGGCCTTTGCTTTCCAGCCTAAATTATTGTTTGTCAACTGACCAGATCAAATGCATCAGATGTTGAAGGGGAACTTTGTGAGGAAACTCAGATTTTGTTGACCATGAAATCACAGAAGTTAGCTTTGAATGTGAAGTGAATATCATGGCAAAGAAGAGTCATGGCTAAGTCATTTTTTTTTTTCACCAAAGTAAATCAAATTCTTTTCCTTTTCCATTGACAACCAGTGTATACATGAATGAAAATTTGGACATCAGATTGATTTCATCTGGTCAGTCGTGCAACATTTATTATCATTTTTTGTGCATTATATTTGCCTCTAGCCCAGGATTGTCATTGGCTACGTACTTCTCATTCACTTGTACAAGGGAAAAAATAGTACTTATTTATTCTATGCTGTTTGATTAACATCATGAAGAAATATGTTGGCCATGCCACATTCTTAAATAAGAGGAATGTCCACTTCTCTCTGGTGTGATCTGCTGCTAGATCAGATACTTGCTGGTGCATTGATGTGCTCACTGTGTGTTATTTTTTTCTTGAATTTTATCAGTTTTTATCTGTTGCTCTTTTTTTCTATACTTACATACCCTGATCGTCTTCATGTTATTCTGTCTTTTTCCCTATGACACAGGTAACACTCATGAAGGACTGTAATGTTTTTTGGTGTGGAAAGATATTTTTTTATAGACTCTCTGGTGGGTGTGACACAAAATAGTGGCATCAATGTACTGACCCAGTTTCTGAAGCAAAGATATATATTTATAATTTAGGTATGATTGTGGAGGCAGACAAGAACAGGACAAGAACAAAGCAATAGAATAGATACAACTAAAATTTGCATACTCACTGTTTCATCTCTATGATTTGGAAGAAAAGTATCTCACAGCCAGGGAACATCAAATTGCCTTCTCAGTATGTCAGTATACAGATTGAATGCAGCTTCATAGTAATCATACTGATAGAAAACTTGCTTGAAAGTGTCTAAAACCAAGTGTACAGGATAAATTTTAGAGCAAAATTAGTTTAAATATATTAAATAAAATGGTAGAAATCTCTTTTTGCATAGATCTCAGGGAATAATGATTTCCGCCCAGACCTGCCATGTTCATGCCATGATCTTTCATTCTTAAAGGGCAGGGGAAAAAAAAAAATGTTTTTGGTGATTACAGTAATGTTGAAAATATTGGACAGAGAGACAGCTGCAATATAAAACAATATAATTCTTGTGTTGATCTGCTCTTGTAGGAGAGATATGAGGAGGATGGTCCACCAGAGGGCTATGGTTCATTCCATCAACATTATCTTCTGGATGGCCAGCTGATTGCTGTGGGTGTGATAGACATTCTGCCTTACTGTGTCTCCTCTGTCTACCTGTACTACGACCCTGATTATAGCTTCCTGGGCTTGGGAGTGTACTCTGCTCTCAGGTATGACATACTGGGTGTACACATTAGTGTGAAGTTCTTCTTGTTTAGAATTATTGGTGTCACTGAAGATATATACATGTTTACTTTGTAGTGGTGTAATTGTAAAAGAGTAATTAGCTATAACCTCTCTGTGCCAAGACATAACAGTGATATAACAATATCATTTATATAACACCTGTTCTCATACAAGTACAAGCCCTAAGCACTTTAAATTATCATTAACCTTACAGATCTAAAGGAGACACTCGCAGATGTTCTCAGCTTCCTGAGAAGCATACAAGGCAGCTGCCTGTTAAGCATTGAGATCCTTGTCAGTGTAACAATAAAAATGGTTCAAAGCTAACTTTTGTGACCTCATAGTCAGTAAAATCTGATTTTTTTAATGAAATCTCTTTTGACATCCAAGTCATTTCTCCTGGTAGCGCGACTTTTGTTGACACTCTTTGTTTAGCATATAACATCTTTATTGTTCATGAAAAATACTGACTTTACTGGATCATATTTTCATCATAAGTTACCAGATTTTCCTAAAAACTCAACAGATAGATAATTATCTGTGAAACAAAATATAGTGAAAAATTTGCACGCAGGCAACTCAATCAATCAAATTGTGCTCAAAATTAGTAGGCAGATAGCTATAGTAATTTGTGCTGAAAATGAGCAAATATATAGATAAATAAATGAAATCAAAGGCAGAATCAGTAAGGAAAGAAACTTTTAATCAAATCATATTCTAAAACAGCAGATTAGTAGGAATAGTAAATAGATTTGTTGTGACCAAACGAAAGGCTGGAAATGACCGCATCTATTTTAGCAGGGGGTACAAAAACTCTAAACTGTTCATATTTGCTTCACTTTTTGTTTGACCCTGTTATGGTGGATAGGAAATGTATGACTTCGCTGTGAGACTATTGAACCTAGATGCCATCCAAATAATAGTAGTAGTGAGTAATGTTAATGATTTAATGATGTAGAAGACGCCTGAAGTACTTCCCATGTCTGTTTTTTTCCCGAAATCTTGTGTTCTGCTATTGTTGTGGGATTTCGTGGTGGAGTGTACATATATAAGAGTGTTCTAATTTTAGCAGGAGTACAAACACTCTGCTGGTTATTTCCAGGTCTGTGCTTGGTTGAATATGAATACTTGGGATCAGCAAGTGGGTAGACACAGTAAATCAAATCATAGCTTAATATGAACCAAGGGAAATAGATATACCACAGCATATTCAAATCAACAACAGATACATAAGGAGTCATTAGTTGTTTCTTCCCATCAAGGTGCACATACATATAATCTAATGATCACATGATATTCAAAATCATCACATAATGGCTGGATTATGGATATGTCTTGAAAACATTCTTTAGACATCCTTTAGGACCGCCATTGTTGCTTCATGTTTTGCAGGGAGATTGCTCTGACTCGAGAGCTTCACTGCTCCGCCCCCAAGCTCCAGTACTATTACATGGGCTTTTACATACATTCCTGCCCCAAGATGAGATACAAGGGTCAGTATGTCCCGTCATTCCTGGTCTGTCCTGAGTCCTATGAGTGGGTGGCCATCGAGAAATGTCGACCTAAGCTGGATGCCAGCAATTATGCCCGTTTCTCTGAACCAGGAGTGGGTAGGTGGTGAAATGTGGGGAAAATTCTGATGTTTGCTGAGCTTTATATGTTAAATATAATAGTGTGTTAATTGAGAATCATCATAGTAGGTGAAGTTGTACTAATTTGCAAATAAAGGAGTAAAATCTGGGTAACCTCTGAGACACACAGCTGGTTTTGAATCAAAATGATAGCATTGTCCAGATTTAGAGTTGAATATTCATAATCTTATTAAATTACTGTGAAACCATATACTGTGCTGATTGAATATTTGTGTGTTTTACCGGTCACTGCATGCTTTTGACTCGTTTTCTAGTGTGAAATATCTAATCTGTTAATAGTTCTTGATCTTTTCAAACTATTTCTTTAACTTTTGTATAAAATTTGTTCCTTTGGGCTTTGGAGGGTTAAAGTGGTTAGCATGAAATTTGCTTGATGTAAAAGGAATGATGGAAACACTATGGCTGTCATTTCTGCCTTGCATTGAAGTAGTTATAGGTTGTGAGAAACTTTAGCATGAAAAGCCTTTTGTTTTTAGTGTAAGCAGTTTTCTGTTTCACTTTGCTCACAGTCTAAAAGAGAATCTGTAACATATGGACAACAGACGTCCGATTTAAAATGCACAAGGGGAGTTAGAAGGAGTTTGCAGATTGATTATAGCTATAAACACAAAAACAGAACTCACAAGTGTTGAAAGTGTCGGGTCCATTTGTGACGATACATATCTGTTGGATTTGTAACAAATATGGACACCAGTGACCCATTGGGAAATGTATTTAGGATGCTCTATAATTTTTTTCATAGAGCAATATTCTTTAAAAGGTTGCTGAATTCATAGCAGGTTTAAACAGATACACAAACTACACCAGATCATGTTAGATCTACAGATGTTTATAACAGGAAACACAGTAGCCTTCATCTTCTTCTACCCATCTTGTTTTTACATGTCTATATCTCCTGGATTTGTTGGTCTCCCTTGAATTGTTGTGTTTGTTGTCTGTGTCTCCAGAGGACAAAGATCAAGATATCGATGTCAACCAAGTTCTAGTTCTTCACAAGGGCAACATGCTACCCTATGCCTTCTACAAGATCATGAAATCCCACGGTTCAGATGAGGAGGAAGTGCGAGAGTATGCAGGCTTTGTAGGCAAGACCTGTGCTGAGCGGATGTTGCTGGTGCGAAAGTAACACAGCAGCAATTTTTTAGCTGAGTTCATCTTTGACGATTTTCAGCTGTGGTGATCAGAGGTTTTGCTTCTTCTGTTCAGTGATATAGGATTTTTTATTCATGATTTATCTCAGTATTTTGCTAAGCAAATAGAACCTGCATTTCTGCTTATTGAAGACTTAGAGCTTTAGAACATTAATTCTCTTCAATTTTCTCCAAATGACTAAAGTATTTTTATAAATACTACATTGATGTGACATGTGATATTGAAGGTTTCATATATCTATCACTGTTAACAGACATTGCACAGATTCTCTGTTATGGATGGGGATTCTCCTTTGCAGTTCCATAGAAGTGAAGAAAACTTATTGATCTGACCTCACATGATGGAAAAACCACAAGATATTTGCCAGTCATGACACATACTGCCATTATGTCAGTGTTCATTTACCAGTCTCTAAAGCTAAACAAAGCTAAATTTGAACATTCATGTTGGGTGGGTATATTGGGGGGGGAAGGGGGGGGGGGTGGATATATTCACAGTCTCTTACTTTCCTGACTTTCCACAAATTGTCAGGATGTATTTATGTCTGTTGTAATGGACATAAGTTTTAAAGAGGGATGTTGGGCAAAACAAGGCAGAGGAATTAACAGGAGATGAAGAAAGGGAAAAGGCACATGAAAATCTATCCAGACTCATTTCACATAAGTTTCTGGTTACCACTAATGTTATTTTGATAGAGTCCTTTCTCATACAATTGATGGAAATAATTGTTCAGATAGATAAAACAACAACAGTGTTGAAATTCTCTTTCATCAGGGTTTTCTCAAAACCTGTTTTTTGAACAGTATTTTGCTATCTACTTTTTTGTTTTGAAACCGATTCTAACCAAATTTGGTATACATCATTTTCTAAACAAGACCAAAAATCTTACATATGTGTGGCCCATTCGGTTGGTAAGATTTAGAGAAAAATGCATTTTTAGTGTGAAAAAATGACGAAATTTGATTTTTTTTACATGGCATTTTCAAAAATTTCTAGAAAATTTTCTATTGCATAGGAAGGGCTGAAAATATGTGGCTTTTTAGATATTATGTCAAACAATATGTTCACCAAGTTTCATCAAGTTTTATAACAATTTGGCAGACTAGATAGATTTTGAAGTTTTTAGAGATGCCAAAATCCAAGATGGCAGTGTTGCCATAGCAACCATTTGAAAAAGTCAATTTTTATCGCTGTTTTCCTCTAATATGAACATGCCGAATTCGATGGAAAAGGTTAAAATAGCCTATCTTTAATAATAAAAAAAATCATCTCCAGGATGCGCCCCCCCCCCTCCTCACTTGTTGTTGTCTAGCTCGCACATAAACATTAGTCATTCACTTTGGAGGCACATGAGCTAACAGTGAAGAGCTTATTCATTATTGATAGCAGATAAATGTTTTTCTTATTATGTTCTTTTGAAAAAAATAGTCTTGCTGTCTTGTTTAACATGCCACAGCTTATAATGTCAGTACATGCATTTAGCAGTTTCACTAAATTTGTGGCAACCCTGACATTCAGTATAGGATATGATAGTCCATATTGGTATTCATTAGATCTAGATTTGGGATATGCTTATTTTTGTGTGTGATACAAAAATAAATAGAATTATGAAAAAATGTTAATTTGGCATTCTCTCTCAGATTCATTGTCTCAGAACAGTGCTATTTACTGTCAAGATCATAAACATAAAATGTCTGCTTGAAATACCTCAGCAATCACAGAGGTGTAGAATGCAGTGATTTAAAATTTATTTAGCATACAAAAAGGAAAACTGTTTGATTTTAAAGTAATTAAAATGATGCTAAATACTTTCATCACGGAGGTTGGAGGGGGGGGGGGGGGACAAACAAAAAGAGAAACCAGCTAATAAAAATAATAGGCCTATATGTATTAATGAGTTGCTATTGTGTGGCCACTGCAAGTATGGAATAGCAAATATACGTCACAGAGAAAAATCATTGCATGCACATTGCTTACTGTATTTGTACTGAACCATTGGTTCATGTGTGAATCTTGATATATAATATTGGCTTGACCTGTGATAACAGATGGATATCATCTTGTTTATTTTGGGATGGGACAGTATGGATTTTTGTATCATACTTAGATCTCATCTCTTTATAAGTAGCATTGTACATTATTCTACAAAATGTCTCAGTGGTTCTGCTAAAAAATAATGTTATGACCATGTCATTATTGTGTCAGGTAAGGCCATCTTTTCCATGGACTCTGTCATGCAATGTGTTACAGTTCAGTCAAGTGTTGGAGTAGGGAGTTACATGGTTGACGCTATGAACCCGTTTTTTTAAAAAAAATTATTTTATGATTTAAAAAAAAAAAAAAACCAACAATGTCTCTCTCTCCTTCTTTTTTATCTTAATGTTTGGTTTTATATAATTGTAAGTACTATATTTATTCTTAATTGCTTAATAATTGAATGTTTGAGCACCTTAAGTTACATCAGGGAATTAATGATTCATAAACAAGAGATTTAAATGAGGATTTGGTTATACTTGTGCAGTTGTAAAACACCATAATACTAAGTTGCATTAGAGGTAGCCATAGACAAACATTCAGCTTTGTCTGTAGACCAAGATTTCTCTGAACTACATACATACATGGATGAGAATCTGATGATTGGCGCATGGATTGTTTGAATAATATTCCTTTGAAGACAGCAGGGTTCATGTCAATTCTTCTAGCCTGAAGCCAAATTTGTTTTTTTTTCTTACATGAGTAGGTCAGTTTGACATTTTTTATTCTGCACAGAGCTGCGCCAAGACCTTCTGATTCAATTTGATGACACTTTGCCTTGACACAGTCTTTGTTGAAGGTGCATACAAAAAATTACATATGTTTTTTTTAAAATCAAAATTGGAGAGGGAAAATACTACATAGGTTAGAATTGTTTTTAACACTTCTATGAAATGTTTTACATATGTATAGTATTAGTATTATCATCATTAATATATATATATGGTTTTCCTTGTATTTTGTGTATCGGTTGTTTTGTTAGACTTGTATTTTTTAATCTGAAAAGCTAATTGATGGCTTACTTCATAAAGATATCATCTTTGTTATGCACATTTGTTGTCCTTGCATAGACAAAAAGGATCAGTTACTGGTATTGTAGTAGATATCATTGCCGATGTGGGCTATGTACAATGGCCAGCATGTCTTATCAGAGATGAGGCTTGGAACAATATTGTATCTACATTTGAGAATTAGGATGGTAAAGAGAAGTAGTTTATGCACTTCAAACCTGTGAATTTTTAAAATGTTAACTAACTACACTCATGTTCATATTTGAAATATGGTATTGTTACATATAATGTTACTCCTTGAAGTAACCGTAGAAATTGGTACTCAACAGAGATGTTTGATTTGTTGTAGTTGTGCTCCATTTATATTTTTCATAATCATTTATTAGACATGTGTAAAAAGATTTGAAATCAGAGCAGATAGCTCACTGTCGGCTTGTTAAATGTCATTTGGCTTCAGCTCAGAGAATCAATTTTATGTAACTCCTGTTGTTTTGGTTTGCATAGATATCATTAAATATCACTGATTTCTTTTATTTTTTTGTCTAATTTGTGTGCCTTTTTGTTTGCCTGCAGTAGATGTGTGGCATTGTTGATAATGTTTTTACCAATTCTTTATCATGATGAGCTAATAGACTTTGCAGAGGAAATTAATAATTACCAACTGTTCCTTGTGCATATATAGCCATTAGCAACAGCCATCATCATCAAACCCTCCACCCCCTCCAAAAAATGGCTGACAAGAGGGAGGGGAAAGGTGGGTTAAAGTAAAAAAAAAAACAACCCAAAAACTCAAAAATATGAAAAACTGAAGAAAATAAATGAAATTACTCAGCATTTCTTGGGATCAAATACTTTAAGGGGGCTCGATAGTAAAAAATCACTTTTTTAAAAATTCTACTTAAATGAAGCAATTAAAGTGATTATAATGTAATACAAGTCAAGAAATGATCATTCACATGAGAAAACATTCTACACAATGCATGGTTGCCATGGAAATGGCGGCCATCTTGGATTTGACGTCAAAATTAACATGTAATTTTATTTTCTCAATCATTTCAAAAGTAAATGACGAAATTTGATTTCTTCTGTTGCG
>JBCEWB010060952.1:0-13686 GCA_039654565.1 Peronia peronii
GCAAGTGGAAGTGTGTATAGTGTATGATTGAAAAGACAAAGGCCAAGCCATCCTCTGATACAGTTTACGGAGCCTTTCAGCCTCCTAGGTGGTGGTTATCTCGGCTGAATCCTCTGATACCGTGGTTGTGTGGCTATAAATAACAACAAAATCATAATAGCCTCACACATGCATGCAATAGGTGTCACCCTCTCATGATACATCATACTCGATTGGGGCCACGAGCGACGGGTGGGTGTGAAACAGGGAACGGTAGGTGTATTATTTCTACACGCCTGCGCCTCAGGCCTTACCCTCAGTTTCATACTGCTGGGCAGTACAGCACATTGCAGGTATCGGTAGGTCTACTTGACGCGCTCAGGGATGATTTGTTTGTCGGAGGGAACTGGTCCGGTATCTGAGCTTGGTCTTGGTTACGCTTAATATGAAAGAAAAGTGCGATGAGGGAAACGAAAATGGTTCGTTATAAACATAGTTTTCATATCAGCCCATCGTTTATTTCTCTGTAAGCATAAGAAATTACATAGCAAAAAAAACGTTCCCAAAGATTCTTTCTTAATAACGCAAGTTTCAAGCGTTTTCTTAATAACCACGTTAGAGTGTAATCATTCTTGCCCCTTAAGAAAATTTATAGCCAAGTCAAATAACACTTTAACAGACCCTTAGTGAGTGGATCTGGTTATGTGACAGATACAGTTCGACATCACATATCAGCACAGAATATAGACTCAATGAAAACAAAACCAGTGGAGGATCATTTTCATCTTCTCTGGGCTAGACGCAAGAGGTATTGAACAAGCAGTGCTTGATATTCAAAAGATTGATCACTAAGAAATTTGATAAAATTATTGTGATAAGTAGAATATATTTTCCTTACACCAAAAATTTTTCATGATGTAAATTTCAAACAAAAAAAGTGCAAAAGTAATTTTTTTTGTCTTTTTTAAACTGTGTATTGAACACCTTTGTGTCTGGCAAAGGGAAGGACCGTAATAGAACTGATGAAAATGATATCCCACTATACCAGGAGAGACTATGGCATTAAAAAAAAAACCTGTCACTGATTCTGCCATTTGTTGAGTTAAACAAAAATTTGTTCATCGGTGAACATGAACAATAATTTGGTTGACACGACTATTATAATTAATGAATGCAATTTTAAACAATCATTGAATCTAAAAATATAAAAATTTGTCCCGTCTTTTCATTATAAAATTGCTCAATGAATAAGATACTGAAGTAAAAGTAAGGTTGCAAGTATATTTTCTCATGGACAGATAAAGTACTTGTTATTCATCTAATGAAGAAAATCATGAACAAACTCCACTTCAATCATTCATCAACCAACCATAATGTCATCATACGCATCAACCCACTAAACAAACTGATTTCAGAGAAAACAAAGTTGATGCATTCTGTTCCTTTTAAAAAATATCTAAGACTGGCTGTTCTAACTGTTGTAAAAAATATAAATCCAAAAAATTTTGTATGCCCTTTCGAGCCAAAATTTGTAGAGCAGCAAGTTATATACTGAGGGTCAACCTTCAGAACTATCAACACACCAGAACATGGTCAGATACTTAAATAAGGACCTCAAACATGTCATATATTTGCACTATACCTGGATTGGTGAAGCACACAAAAAGTCAATCAATCATTGCTAAAAAATTAACAAGAAAACGGTCAGACTTTACACTTCCTTTACACTTCCAGCATGAATGCTTCCGTATCTGGCTTGCTGAACACTTCATCTGTGTTGAAATAAATATTTTCAGATAAATTACTCATTTGATCATTTCCCTCAGCTTTAACATCATACATCTACATTATGATAATTTTTGTGGGCCTGTAGATTGACTTGCTTCAGAAAAGTTCCCATTTGTTTGCCTGGCCCCATCTCATAGGTGCTGGGGAACACCTCCCCTTGTGTGCGGCTGTACATCCCATGCATGATCTGTTCCCACAGGACTGGCTTGATCAGTTGCTGCCCCAGCATGTAGCTAAAATTGGTCTTGTTGTGATAAGGTTTGCTAGTTACATTGCTGTACACTGGTATCTGATAATCAAATATGTAAAATGTAGAAACATTTTTGAAAAAAAAAGACACATTTTCATTGCCTGTTGAGGTGGTTGTGATAACTGTCATTAACATATATAACAACAGTGTTACTTATATCAAATAAATGAACAAATGATCTTGGAGGTATCAGCCAAAATGTTTGGTGTAAATTAAATATATCTTCTTAAATCTAGTGACAGCTTGCAAACCTAAATTTAGAATGACTGAATTTTGACAAGACTGATGTGACAAGATCTCATCTACAGAATAAAGAGACAGATATCAGTTCTGTGTTGAATCAATTTTCAAAAGATTTTACAGTATATGCCTTGAACTACACAGTGGAAAACAGATGAGTCGATGATGGTGGGGGAGGAAAAATAGGATCGACTTATCTGTAGTTCGACTCCTCCGTATGTCAATAAAAACTACAAATAGGTACTACTTACATTTGGAATAACATATTGTCAAACATTATAATGGCTAGTTCCCTTACGCATTCCTTTCACCGAACATCAAATTTGACCTCTTCCATTCCTTTTCAGTGAGATCGACCAAGATTTTGGATGAATTTAATGTAACACGTATTATTATCGACGCCCGTTGTCATCGGCCAATTAAGTTTCACTGTCAGTGTCATGTAAACTGACAATGTCGACCGCTCCCAACCCTGCCTCCTAAACATTCATTTTTAACTCAACATGACCGCACACAGCTTCGTCACCCTCCAACACTCCTCCTACCATGTCATGTTATGAAACATTGTAGGCCTACATGTATAACCCTATACTAGGCCTTTTTCAAGATGACAAACATTACTGTACATTTTACATGCCATGAATCTATCTGCGGGTGGGGCGGGGCGGGTGCAGTACCTCACTATTCTCGTTTTGACCACAACAGTTTAGTGAAAAAGTGTCTAGGTCTAATCGGCCAAATCGCGAGTAAAAATAAGACGGGGGTGGGGGAGGATTTTTTTTTTTTTACAACTACTTGCCATCCTCTAGTTCAGTGAGCAAGTTCCCCGCGATGAGAAGAACAACAGCCGACTCCCCGGGGTTTTCTCGGGGTAACATCCATATGTGAACCACAGTGCAGATGAAGAATTTCCCACATCAAAGACGCTCGCCGACACTATGTTTCCTACCCTGCCTACTATCGAACCCTGATGAGTCAACTTTCAGATGAGTCAATCTTTTTATCATGGAACAGGTCCCAGCGCTTCTTTACTTTACTAAAAATCAAACTGATGAATTGACATCAACTCATCCGTATTCACTAATGAGTCAGTCTTTTCCCCCAGTCCCCGTCCTTGTAAGATCAAATGATAAAACAATGCTTGAGTCGATGTAACTAATATCAGCTTACGCAGCATTCATCTCAACACATGTGCACTCTGTCCCATCACTAGATAGCATTACCTTAGGTTAACTACAACTGTCAAACTGATTGACTAAACAGGACTAAATCCTCCCTCAGACTATGACGTGATCAGAGGTCAACCGGCCATTGACTCCTCTTTTTTCACACCTCACTCACAGTCTCCCCCATCTAGCCACGGATGCTTCATACTCACACCATATATCCCCTCCCTGCTGTGAAAGTGTGATGCAAATTTGCATAAGAGGATAGGAAACACAGTGTCGGCGATCGTCTTTGATGTGAGAAATTTTCCAGCTGCACTGCAGTTCACATTTGGACATTACCCCAAGAAGACCCCGGGAGTCGGTCTTTGTTCTTCTCATCGCGGCAAACTTGTTCACCGGACCAGTGAATTGCAAGGAGAACAAAAAAAAACAACTCCAGCCCCCCTCTTATTTTGTAGCTCGCGATATGGCTGAATAGACCTAGTTACACTTTTTCACTACACTACTGCGGTCAAGATCAAAACAGTGAAGTTATGCACCCTACCCTCCCTGCCCGCAGATAGATTCACCTCATGTAATGTTTATCGCCTTGAAAAAAGTCTAGTATGGAGAATACATATATTCAGTGGTTCACAACATGAAGCAATGGGAGGAGTGTTGGAGGGCCACAAAGCTGCGTCCGGCAATCGTGTTGAGATGAATGTTCAGGAGGCAGGGTTGGGAGCACTATGAGTGTACATCACAGTACATAGCAATGAAACTTAAACGGCCGATGACAACTGGCATTGATAATATGTTATAATTCAACCCAAAACTAGGTAGATCTCACTGTAAATGAATGGAAGAGATCAAATTTGATGCTGGACGAAAGAATGCATAAGGGGAAGTAACCATTATAATGCTCAACAATAGGACATTCCAAATAAGTAGTGCCTATTTTTAATTTTGTAGTCTTTAGTGAGAACGGACAAGTCAATCTTATTTTTACTCCCTTACCAGCATCAACTCATCTGTAGTCCACTGTATATCTGAATAAATGGTGAAATAATTAAGACATGATGATAAAGGTGTTTTTTCAAAGTACAGTCGACTACACCTGAGTCAAACCCTCATGAGTCGACTTTCAAATGAGTTGATCTTTTTTGTTGAAACGGGTCCTGGCGCTTCTTTACTTTACTAAAAATCATACTGATGAATCGACGTCGACTCATCCGTATTCACTAATGAGTCAATCTTTTTCTCCTGTCCCCGTCCCTATAAGATCAGAGGAAAACGCAATGCTCGAGTCGATGTAACTAAACTCACCTTGCGCAGTACTTCATCTCAACACATTTATGCTCCTCCCATCACAAGACAGCACGACTATAGGATAACTTCGACTGTCAAACATTCACTAAACAGGAGTAAACCTCCCTCAGACTATTTGATCAGAGACTGACCGGCCATTGTCTCCTCCTCCTTTTCACACCTCATCCACGATCTTCTCCGTCTAGCGCAGATGTTTCATACTCACACCGCACACCCCCTCCCCGCTGCGAAAGTGTCATGCAAATTCGCGTAAGTATGGTAGGAAATGTAGTGTCGGCGAGCATCTTTGATGTGGGGAATTCTCCGGCCACATCGTGGTTCACATGTGGACGCTACCCCAAGAAAATCCCGGGGAATCGCCCGTTGTTCTTCTCATCGCAGGGAACTTGCTCACCGGACTAGAAGATGTCACCCATCCCCCCCCCCCTCCCCACTCTCTTATTTTTACTTGAGATTTGGCCGATTAGACCTAGACACTTTTTCACTAAACTGTTGCCGTCAAAATGAGAACAGTGAGGTACTGCATCCGCCCTGCCCCGCCCGCAGATAGATTCAACGCATGTAATGTTTATTGTCCTGAAAAAGGCCTAGTATAGGGGTAATACATGTAGGCCTACAGTGTTTCATAACATGAAGCAGTGGGAGAAGAGTTTTAGAGTGATGAAGCTGCGTGCGGCAATCGTGTTGAGTCAAAAAATGAATGTTCAGGAGGCAGGGCTGGGAGCACTGACATCGTCAAGTTACATGACAGTGAGACTTAAACGGCCAATGACAACGGGCACCGATAATAATACATGTGTTACATTAAATTCAGCCAAAACTTTGGTCGATATCACTGAAAAGGAATGGAAGAGATCAAAGGTGATGCTCGGTGAAAGAATGCTAAAGGGAACTAACCATTACAATGCCCGACAATATGTCATTCCAAATAAGTAGTGCCTATTTGTAGTTTTGTAGTCTTAGGTGACATACGCATGAGTTGAACTACGGATGAGTCGAACTACGGATGAGTCGATCCTGTTTTTCCTCCCCCACCAGCATCAACTCATCCATATTCCACTGTACATTAGTATTGATAGTTGGTGTAATCCCTTTGCATGCTATACCTTCGGGTGTGCAATTTTGATGCCATCGAGTGCCTGGCAAACTGGCTGGACAGCTGATTGCATTAACTGAGTGTGGAATGCACCACTCACTGGAAGCCGCTTGGTCTTCAAGATATGAAACTCTTTGGCATTGGTAGCAATGAATTCCAGAGCCTGCATTAAATTACAATAAAAAATGGACTATAATGACAAGTCAATCATCCTCAATAAAGATTTATATCCATTTGCGATGTAATGATATCATGCTGGAAGAAGATATGTCATATACTCCTATACTCTTACATAATACCTGGCAAGAAACTGACAGTGGATGACAAGTAGGAAAGAAAGGAATGATGGGAGATAATGAACAGACAAGACTGATGATCTGATGTAAAGGAACATAGAAAGGAATAACAATGCGAGAAATACTGGAGCAAAGGAGAAAGGTAGAGTAAGACGAAATACTTCCACTGACCAGGAAACTCTTCCACTTACTTCCTCATGCCCGGCCAAAACTTTGCACTCCGGGAACAAATAGTTTGCCACTATGCAGACAGGTTCCTGTGTATGCCGCCTCTCAATGCAGTATTCTTTAGCTGTCCTAATAGCTTCCTTGAGTTTTGAGTCATGGGCCAAGAATACAGTGAGCATGCCACTTCCAGTTCTCTCTGATGCCTTCTGCATTGCCTCTGCCCTCACTTTTACCAGTTTCACCGCTGAAAATAACATGATATATTTAAATCTTGAATCAAAAAGAGATCACCTATTTCTGATTATCTTGTCTTCCTCATGTTTTTTTTTCTCTCCTACTGTTTTTAAATGTATTATCACTTGCTCTTTGATGACACCGATGCATTATACAAATGTAACACAATCAAGAAGGCTTCACTGACAAAAACTAAATGTTATCACTATAGGACTTTGGGTATGAATATACCAGAAGAGTCAGAGTTAAATAAGTTTTTTCAAGAAAGTATAGTACACTCTCTCCTTCTGCACTGATGCCACCAACTCCATTCCTTCATGCATGAAAATTATGACATTTGAGCCATTTCATCTGGTCAAGTGACATATAAGGAAACATACTCAAATTGAGGGGAGAATTCATCATTAACCCCTTCACTGCTCTCTTGATGTAAAACATGGTTTTACAGTGACATATGCTGTTCATCAATAGCGCATCTGATAGAAGTCATATTATGATGTAAGCTGTGCGTCAACATCGCAGTGAACCTGTTTTAATCTCAATAGAAATGAAACTGCGTTATAATCCACTGGGGAATTCTGCCCATTTGGTGAAATTTTCCTAGCACTGGGGGAGGAAATTTGCTTAATGAAGCAAAAAGGGTTAATGGGTTAATGGCTGGCTAACAGCTGTAAGTGGCAATAGATACAGAAACTGACAACTCTTAAGTTACTAATTTATCAGTAGAACTGATCCAGACATACAGAGATCAATATTTTAGAAGCCAAAGACTAAAACAAGACATGCATGCTTGCTTTACTTTAATTGAGAATCCTATACATGTACATCTAAGTGTGAAGCAATGAAGTTAGAAAAGAATAGAATGCTAACTCAAAGTGTACCACAAGTCCCACACAGTAAGCCAGCCAGTACCTCAACTGAAGGCAAACACTCAAGTCTGGTGTTGAGAACCCAGTGCATTGTTATACTTGAGATGTGTTGTTGATTGTTTTAAGCAAAGAGACAATGAAATTCCTTGATCATTTAAAAAAAAAAATTTTCTAACTCAAACTTTGGTTTTATACATCACTCATATAAGAATTTTATTCATGGATTTCTCCACTGCAATCAGTACCATCTAGCTACACATTTTGTTATCAAAACTTATGAATATGAATGAAAATAAACACATTGTTGCTTGGATACTGGACTATTTGACATGTCATGCTCAGTTTTTCAAACTAAAAGTGGACACCGCAACACTCATATTATCAGTAGTCATCACAATACATGAGCTAGGGTGTTCTTTCCTCTTTATCATCTACACAAATGACTGTACAGGTGAGCACAAGAATTTTCCTATCATTAAATTTGCTGACAACATCACCATTCAAGACTTGATTTCAACATCAGCTAGTATTCAGGCATATATATATCAAGTGTTGTTATGGCCATTTTCTTCATCTCAATTCTAAAAAAAAACAAAAAAGCTAATAATTGTTGACTTCAGGAAAAATCAAGATTTCCACCCACCTCTTGATATTAGATATGAACATATTGAGCACATGAATAAATGGGAGCAACTATTAATTCAGAATTGGACTGCCATGATCACACCTCTTTTGTCCATTCATAGGTGAATGAATGTTTATACAGTTTCCTAAAAAACTAAAGAAATCTGGTATGTATACATTTTATGTTTATAAATCCACCATACAAAGTGTTACAACTTTTTAGTATAACATTAGCAATAGGCAGGAAATGTACATTAAGTATTAATAAGAAGACAAATGCAAAAAAATAATGTATCATGAAAGTGAACAAAATTGTTGGAATTCACGGTTACATCGACACTCTACGCCAGGAAGTCTGTATGTCAAAGCATAATTCAGGAAGACACAATGCAGCCACTTTATGCTTATGCCTCTTGATCCTTGGGGAATACAGGGTTGCGACAACATTCTTCCAGCGCAATTGGTTTTGACAGGTCTCCCTAGCTTGGCCCATATCATTACAACGGCCTTCGCCTCAGCATCAATACTCCTGCGCCAAGTCTGTTTTGGTCAACCAGCCACTTTAAAATCAGTTGAAACATTCCAAACAAACTGGGTATTTGTTACATGTAAGAATTAACCGTGGGCGTTACAGAAATTCATTTCTGCCATCAGCCGAACCCTTATCAATTACAGACGCAATGTTTCTTGAGAGTGCCATGTTGTAATGCCATTCGTGATAATTTTATCTGCATGTAAGTGTGAATGTATCTTTTATATACTATTGTATCTTATCAACTGTGAATGGAATTTCCTTTTGGGGAGGGGACAAATAAAGTTTGTATATATATATCTCATCTTAATTTGAAACCATATTTACATGTAATACAATATAATCAAGACCTGTGAAACTTCCTCTTTTCATTTTTATTCATAGATCCAGATCTAAAATTATCTTTTAAGAGTTGTGACTCATTTTTATCCATGTCTATAATGCAAGTGACCCCAGCCAAACCAATCTAATGCAAGGTCTGAAAATTGTACTTTTTTTTTAAAAAAAAGCTTTCATAGCCCTATTTGAATATTTGACTGATTAAAATAAAAAGAGACTATAAAGAACTCTCAATAGTCACAAGGAAGAGTTATATGAGGGAGAGAAAACATATGTGTAGAAGGGCAGCAGTGCTAATGCAGTGAGGGCTGACCTCAGTTGCTTGTCAGTACACACCATGCTGCTGGTGCAGAGAGCTCAAGAAAAAGTTAGCATTCTATTATTTGCAACTTCTTTGGTGTGAAGTGAGAACAAGATAATTTACAGTCTGGGTGCCTATGTCTATGAATGAAAAAGATGAGCATTACCTCATCAGTATTAGGTGGCATACATTATTTCTGAAAGTCTGTTGCAAAACAATATTTCTCAATAATTTGTGCTTGTTAAAATTTTTTTAATGAATTAGCATGTAAATTCTGACCAAAGCAAACAAAAAAAAAAGACAAAAGGTTTCGTTGCTTATTACAATTACATTAACGCATAACTTTACTGTAAAAATTGCTTAAATTTCTCATATTTTAAACTGTTATCAAAACTCTCCCCCTCAGCCACAGATAGTAAAGATTTGATGAAAGCACAGATGAATTTCATGCATTGCTGTTAGAAGTGTCCAGGAGTGTACTGGGCATGTCAGTTATTATCTGGCTTGATCTCCTGTTTAAAATTGTGAAGGAGGTGCAAAACTCAGAATTGAATGATAATTTAATAATAGTAGCGACCAATTGTATAATAAAAACAGTAAATTTCATACAGTACTAATCTAAAAAGTGTTGCCTTCCCTAAGGTATAACAGTGATCTAATTTCAAGAAGACAAAAAAAGGTAAAAATATGACAACCTTACCATCTGGAAATGAGATAACACCAGCAAAAACTAAGGCTGCAAACTCTCCTACACTGAATCCTGCTGTTGCTACACAGTTTTCTACAGCCTGGTAAACATAACATATAAATATAAACAAAAACATTAAAACATTCTGTCAAGTAAAGACACCTAGAACAGTAATACATAGAAGTTGAAAAGTGGAATGGATAGATTACTGATCTTAAAAATGATGCATCTACAACACAACTGAACATAGATCTTTCGTACTGGAATATTTGTCCTCACCATGCAACACATTTGTTTCATTTAAGATAATGTACTTTAAAAATCAGTTATAGTGAACATGTGTGTAAGAAATCACATGTTCCCATATCTTTGTGACTCTACAGAATTTTTTTCAGTCTAAATTTAAATCAGCAAAGTTCTAGTTCTTCTACAGCCTGATATTTGAATAGATCTTCCCATTGCTGCACTGGAACTGGAGGCGAGACATAGAAAAAAAAATGTTTTCTTCACAAATTATCAGCCAGCTAGATTTGGATCTGTGATTCCTCTGTTAAGGTGACTGCATCTGGCCAAAATTCCATCAGATTTAGTCAGATGAGCAAACAACAGTTTCCTTTTTGAGCAGGCCACAAATTACTGACATAAAATTTTATACATGTACAGTGTTTAACTACAATTCTGAATTTTATGACCCTGACATATTTTGACATGGCGACATTCATATCAAATCAGTAAATGACATAAAATGCTAATGATTTGTCTACTGCACTGGTAACATCTAAAATTATTTCAGTGCAACTTCTTACTGCGGCGAAAATTGCCATGACAAAGTTTAAAACAGGTCACGAAATAACATTACTTACCTGCGGATGCTCTTCTCTAAACTTTTCAATAGCTGCTAAGGATGTAATCACCACAGCCGGTTGGCAAAAGACAGTTTTATCTAATTCAGACTTTGGTCCCCGCAAACACAGACTGAGTAGATCATAACCAAGAATTGAACTGGCCTCATCATAGAGATCACGAACACCTGGAAATTCCAATAATTTCTTGCCCATTCCAACAAACTGACTGCCTTGACCAGGAAAAAGTACGATAGATGTTGATGATGGATCCACTTTTATTCGAGAAGAATTATTGACATCCTGCTTTTGCCACTGCCTGAATTTTTTCATATCTGAAGGAAAACTGTCTGCCTCTGAAAAATATTTAGGTTCCGTTGACATGTTTTTCAGTAACTCTTCAAGTCGTTCTTTACTATCTGGTAATCCTATATGTTTTGGTGACTGATATTCCATAGGTGTCTGAGGAATTTCATGCGCTTCCAAAGAATTCAGTTTTGACAGAAATTTACTCTCTGAAATACCTTGTTTCTCTAGCCGTTTAACAACTCTTTTTGGTAACTTCTGTATTACAGAGTTTGATGAGCTGTCGCCACCATTGGCAGTGCCATCAGATGAAGAGGTGGATCCAGAGGAAAAGTATCTCCATCCGATACAACTGCTTTCAGGAATATGTTCTCCTGACGCACTTCTAACTACGGGCGTTGATTTATATCCTACAACAAAACACTTTATAACGTTTGGTTTGGAAACACTTGTGATGATACAGGTGGCGATTCCTTGCGATTGAATACTACGAAGTGTGCTGGGCAAAGATCTCCTGAATATTGGTAGACAAAACGATTTTCGGAGAAATGTTGCCATTTTTCTGACAATTGCCACCTAGTTACAATCGATACTTGTCTCACTCCCTCTGCAAGGGCAACGGCGAAAGTGAAACTAGGATCTGTAGATGTCAAAACATGCTCAACGTCTTTTCCGGTCATTCGCATTCTATTCGCACGCATGAGTGCCAATACATTGAGGGGATTCGGACGTAAATATTACGTATTTTACTGTAATTGCACGGCGGCTGTGTACAATGAGTCTTAGTCAATACAAATTAGATTTTTTTTTTTTTTGAATGTATACGTTATTACCTCAGACGGGTTCGAACCCAAATGTTGCACCACATTAAGAACACACGTCAGACATCTAGACTCAGATCCTTAATGTAAGATAAAATATGTGTTAATCAGCCTGTAGCAATCTGTGGATCTCTCAGAGCTAGACTTCGGTTATTATTACAGTGCAATGTGTCTATGCTGTTACCATTTATTTATTTAGTGATTTTCTCGTATTAATCACGATCAAAAGTCTCAGGCCTAATTTGTCTGCCCACAGCGTGTTTTTAGGGTTTTTTCTTCTTTCTTTCTCCCTCTTTCTTTTCTGTCTTTCTTTCTTTCTTTTTTCTTTTTTTCTGTACACATTTCTTCCCAGGGTCCAGACAGGTCCCAGACTTCAATGGACGCCTCACTCACTTCGGTCCATTGCACACTCGCACACATTAATATGATGTAATAGGTGTATTACATGGGATAGATCTAATATGATGGTATGAAACGACAATGTAGTATGAAACGGCAGTTACAAATCTTGCACTGACATTGACAGACAGGCTCAAGGTTGATAATCCAGCTGTCAGATATTATCCAAGCTATTCAAAATTACATCTTGCAATTATGCGTGGATTTTCTCATTGGAACCCAACGAAAACACTAAGAAGAGTGCAATCAAGAGAATTAATTTCCAATACGCTCAAAAGTAACAAAAGTTCTCAAAGCGAAGTGAAGTACCAGAGATCTTATCAAACCAATTTAAACAAATTTTTAATGAAGTGGAAATTTTCATCACTCACACACATACACACACACACACACACACACACACACAAAACAGACATAATAGTAAGCGCATTTCAGGATGTGTTGCAAATACAGTAATCGTGCAGGACAAAAATAAAAAAAAAAATTGAGGGGGAAGAAATACTCTAAGAGCTGACTGATGACAATTAAAACTCTAACTTGAAATCGGTGTTACAATAGGCCCACTATAGTCTGGAAACCTGAGCAATCTCGATGTCCAATGGCAGAAACCTGCAGAATTATTTAAATTTCCACATTATGTTACTTTAGAAACAAAAATGGAGAATGAATTAGACTCTATGGAAAAGGATCAGTTGTATAGGCTCTACATAATGAGAAAAGAAATTGGCAAATCTGATGGCGATAGGCATACATTAAAGAAAGCTACATGTAGTTAGTAGCACCATCAGACAGTGTCTGAGATGAAATCCCGAGGAAAGACACTAAGCGACGGGTCACAGATATCCCGGAAGAGGTGGTAAGACTGATGTGAGGAGGGATGGTTACTACAAGGAGTGGCATTGTAAATTTATTTCAAACTCGAGTTTGTGGCCGAAACCTTATAATAATGATCATCATGATGATATTTTTCTCGTTCTTGTCCTGAAAAAAAAAGAATAAAGTTTTGAAAATTTGGCCAGTACTATCAGTTTATAAAATTTTTAATTACATGTACTTAATTCTCCTGATCGTTGTGTTTCTTTACTTCTAGTATATTAAGCCAGTTACCCGTTAACAATCCATGTCTGAAAATACATTTCTGTCAAATGATCATCATGATGATATTTTTCTCGTTCTTGTTCTGAAAAAGAACCAGCAAAGTTTGAAAATTTGGCCAGTACCATCAGTTTATTAAATTTTTAATTACATGTACTTAATTCTCCTGATCGTTGTGTTTTTTTTAGTATATTAAGCCAGTTACCCGTTGACAGTTCATGTCTGAAATTTAATATATTTCTGTCAACTGATAATGATGATGATGTTATTGCCCCGACGAAGAGCCAAGCGGGCTCGAAAATTTGGCAGAATATCAACAACAATATTCAATCTAAGTTCTTT
>JBCEWB010060973.1:0-13685 GCA_039654565.1 Peronia peronii
CTTCTCCCCCCCCCCCCCCCCCCCCCCATGAAAGAGGGAAAAGAATACCGGTGAAAAAGTTCACAGATTTTGGGGATAGGAAATGGAAGGTCACCGTGCTGAGACTTACGTCTCGAATTCGAGTCCCCCCGGGGAATGGGAAAGGTGAGAACCTATCTGCATGTTATCTCAAGAACTCACCGGTCCCGAGACTTTTTGGGTAAGGGACGCCAACGTCTAGCCTTCTTGGAGAAGGCCGAATATATTTCGGAGATTCCGTGTGTACATCACGCATGCTAAAGATCCCTTGGTAGTTAGAAATCGGATAAAGAGTAGGCGGAGACACCCACAAAAAATCTTGTTACCAAACTGGGCGCACACTTACAGCCGACATAATTCAACTTTCTTAGGACTGAAAGGCTATATAATAATAAAAAAAAAAACATAATAATCTCTACAAAACCCATAAAAAACTTATGGAAAACTACTGAATGGATCCATATGAAATTTAGCACACAGAATTATTGCATAAAGATTTGTGTTTCTACTTACATAAATCCGAAAAAAGCTTATTATATTTGACGTTATTCTAAAAATGCGATAATAATTGTATAATAAACTCGCGAGGGTGTTTGATCGAATTGTACCATTACAGAACGGAAGGGGAAGGAGAGGAGTAGTGTGGTGAATTGCAGCCCGCAGGATACGCTCAACCTGATTTCAACTCAGTTCAGTCTTCGACTGGGAAACGCTGGTTTAAAAGAAAAAGAGCGGGATATGTAGTATTTTGTATTCCCCCCCACCCCTACTTTTATAATGCTAACTTTGTGTTTTATTTTACAGTGTTCAAAGTTTAAGCAGCGATATTGTTGCATGATAGCCCTTTTGCTTCTTTCACTCCTTCTGTTTCGCTCAGTTTCCTCGGTGCTCCTAATTAACATTTGCACACAGTTTCCTCTGTTCCCTTCTTTCATTAAACAATAATCTTGTAGCTGTTTTTCCAAATATTTGTAATTTGTCATCCAACACAAAATTCTTGATTCAATAATCTCCGTGGTTTTTGTACTAGTAGTTATAAAATAAGTAGGAATATAGCAGACTGCAAACGGTTTGGAAGAAGGGGAGAAGGGGAGGGGGGGGGGATACAGTGTGGCGAAGAACCCGACGGAGTAGTGTGTGAGTATGCAGATGTGCGTCAGTGCAGCTCCACTGACGTCATAAATACCTGCTTGATCTGGCACTCTATGGCCCTGAGTATCCGTCCGCCCTTTCAAAAAGCAGGTAATGTTACAAGCTGGGGGACTCTGTTGCTGACTGATCGATGCTTCTCGATCGCCGTTACAGAAATCCGATCATCTGAATCGATCATGGCCAATCGCTTATCAATACTTTGACCCCATTTTGCCCCCGATCCGGCTGTAAACCCGAACGTGGCGCGTTTCGAAACAGAACAGAACAGGTATTTATTATGTATGTCCAAGAGTGATGGGGAAGGCAGGGTGGTGTAGCTCAAGGGGGAAGAAAGAAGAAAAAAGATAAGAAAGAAAGAAAGAAAGCAAGAGAAAATGCGAAAGAAAAAAGAAAAGAAAGAAGGAAAGAAAGACAAAACAGGAAGAAAGAAAGAAAAAGTGAGTGTACTGTAACAGAGGGAAGGAAATAGAGTGAAAATACAGGAGAGGTTTAAATTGGTGAAAAGGAAGACTATGGGAAAAGATGTACATGAAACTGAATCAGACAGAAGTGGGAAAAAAAAAGTCACAGAGTGAACAGTGGGAAATAAGGTAGAGAAAAGAAAAGTGGGAGGAATTAATGAAATTGGAAGGTGTGGATGGAATCGAAGATGCTTGCATGCCTCAAGGAAATCTGTTTTCTTTCTTTCTCTCTCTCTATTTCTTTCTTTCTTTCTTTCTTTCCTTTTTTTATCTTTCCTATTTTCTTCCTTTCCAAAATAGAAACATCCACCATTTAATTCATTCTGGGACATACTGGGCTACTTTTGGTTTCCCTGTCTCTTTGATCGAGATAACCCTCTGCTTGAGGTTGAAAGACGTAGAGAGAGCGTTATTTCTCTTTGATGAACGAAGGGGGACAAACTCTGAAAAGATCTTTGTCTACAATTAATAATTATTTCCCTTGTCAGTAATGCTGAGTGGAACAGCTCCTGACCAAACAGGGCACAGCCATTGCCTCACGGGACAGGAGGAACCTACTACTTCTACAGCTGTGAGAACACTTGACTTTCTTTCCTTAGCAAGGCATTTCTGTCCTTATCTACACGGATATTTTCATCTTCTAATGAAAAGCAAGTCATTGCACTGTGAAAAGTGGGGAATGAACATACAGGACATGGTGAAGATGGTTACCCAGTCATGTTGGTGACTTGTCACTGAGTCAGACTAACTGGAGATTTTTTACTCACAGCCTAAATACTGTTGGGGTCACAAATAATGATGATAATGACACTGATGAACCACAGGAGGAAAACTGCCTCATCCACAAAGTGACACAGATTACAAATCAATAGGAGCTGGGTGCAGTTAATACTGGCGTGACAATACAATATTCATAGACATTAGCCAGGACAAGACACTGTTAAATACAGCAGTGTCTTGCCAGTACTACCTGTGATCCACTTCTATCTTCTTCTTTACAAAGATAAAATGTCGCAGAACCAGAAGAAATAAGTTGGAGTCAAGTTTATCATTGTAGAGTTATCGGTGTCAGGAGAATAAGAAATGAGTGTGCTTTACTTTAATGAAGAAATTTGCTTAGTTATGACTCTCCTTGCTAAGATAATCATGTCCAATTTTAGCTCCTATGAACCCAGGAAAAGATCAGTACAATCCAAGTTTCTGGATGGAGGGTTCTGTGACATTAATTTGATTCATTTCTCCTGAACGTAGCATGTACATCAATGCATATTCAAAATTGTAACAAAGAAAGAACAGATACATACGTATACTGTAAATGCCTGTAGAATAGAGAGAATCTATAAGAAAGACTTACTTTGGTCTGTACCCCCATCTGCCACTGAGCTGATAATTATGATCCAGAGCACTGGAAGGTCGAGTGCTTGAGCTAGCGGTCTGAGATCTGACACTTTGTTCAAAGCTGTGGGCATCGTGGTAAGTCTGTTCACTGGGCATGGTGGCTGCTGGAAAAAAAAAATCCAAAATTCTGGTTAACAATATGATAATATCATATCAGGCCTATCATTATTTTACAATAATAATAATAATATTATAAATGCATGAAGCAAATGACCTTCCCTCTGGATTAATTGTTAAAAAAATAATGCCAGTCAAATATGATCATAGATCTGATTTTGATTTTATCACCATTTATGTAGACTCTTGTACACAAACCTTATTTTCATTATAGTACTCTATTTGGAAATGGCTTTCTTTAGCAGATGAAGGTAACTTTCTTATACGATAACCAGAGATAATAAATGAAAACAGTTTCAAAACAGATGCAAAATTGGAAATCTATGAAATGACTGTAAATTTGGACCAATGTGCCATCTCCTTGCTCTCTCTAAAAATCAACAAAAACAGTGTAATAGACATTTACTTTTTCTTTCAGTTGGCCGAACGGTTCTCTTTGCCAGACACAAGATGTATTCATAAATGTACTAAAGAAAACAAAAAAAAAAGTCAACTTTACTTCCTCTTCATTTGAAATATCCAACAGAAACCTGAAAAATTCATGGTGTAACATCTGGTTTCACAAGTTCTTCAGAATTTATTCACTGAGTGCATTTTAACCCAAGAACTGCGAACCACATATTTATATGACAGGCAAAGCAAATCCCTGCATGCGACACCCATGTTTATTCGTGGGGGCTCCTTGTTGCGCTGTGATATTTCTCACCATGTCACTTAAACTTGGGGTTTATTGGCCTTAGCTTTGTCAAATTATCGCCACAATAAGTATTTGCAGCTCAACAGACACTCTTTCACAAGGTAAAGGAAACTTTACCTAAAAGAACAGTGAGAAATTCCATGCCCAAAGATGAAATCCTCTTGAACAGAAGAGAAGAACAGAAATCAAAGGCCACATGACCCTCTCAAGTCCTCTCAAGTGGTCCAAAATTACAATCAATTATGATGCGAGAGAGTATCAAATACATCTTCCCTGTAAATCTCTAAATGCGTAAGTCCGCAGAAGCGAATTTTACAGGAGAGATAAAAAAAAAACTTAATAAATAGAAGTGAAATCATGAATCGCGCGTTTCATCCACATAACAAAAAGTGTAACTTTCATTGGTTCCATGGATTTGATATTTATAGAGGAGGTGGGGGAAACTCATTCTAGTTTAATAAAGCCAAAAATGTCATGACCCAATTTTCCAGACTTACGCATTCAGAGACTTACAGGGATGACATGTAGTCTGTTTGTTTGTACCATACTGAATAACAGCGCAGACTCATCTGAACACTTGACCCACTCAACAAGTTCTGCATTGACCAGCGATCAAGCTGTTGAGAGTACAAGTGAACTATAATTGCTATGAATGAACGCTGAAGTAGCCTATGTATCTATTAGTTTATATATCAGATAGCTCTCTTGTGCTCTCATTTTATGCTATCTGTAGATCACTTGTATATATTTCTTTGTAGTCACTGTGGCCCTGTCAATGTCAGTCGGTCAGATCTAATAAGAATAATCTCAGTCCACATGGTCACAGGTATGACAGCTTGCAGTTTACACTGAGATTCTACAACGTAGCGTAAATACACCCCTATGTGAAGTGGTTTCGTCCATGCAGTTACATCAGGTTATGAGCAAATCTGTAATGGAAATGGTCTGTGGGATGAGGGGTGATAAAATTGGCACCTATATGAAATTGACATGTCTTTGTAAATACAATCCTTTCTCCTACCATTGGGTCATTGCAAATATTATTACATGTGAAGAAAGGGTGGAGTTAGAGGAGGGATTAGAGAAAGACATTGGTCAGCAAAGTGGTCAATCTGGGCCTGCATTGTGTCACTCCAAAGCCAAGGCGAAGTCTCTATAGTCAGAACAAACACCCTGAGGCTAAGTACTAGTGCCAAGATCCAGACTGACAAGCCCGGCAAGGCGTGCCACAGGGCATTGTACCCCTTCCTTCTTTACAATGCTTATAGAACTTCTCTTGTCCGTTCCAATGGGAAATCTTTGACTGGCAGAAAAAACTTGGCTCACTATCCATGTGAACATCATAGCACAATTGAGACATGACACGATGAAATCCGGCGCTCGTCAAACTGAGGCGACCGGAGAAATCATGTGTTTTTCAACAGTGAATCAATTTTTAATGTTATTTCTTTTTTCTCCACAGAAGCCTTCTATACGAATCTAAAAATGCATTTCAGTGTTAAATTTGCTGAAACAGATTGAGTAAAAGCCCAAAATTGTAATTAAGAGGCATGGCCTAATAAGGATTAATAAGGATTAACAAAACTGATTGGTCATTTTCTCACTGAATTCAGCTGCAACAACAGTCCAACCCATCGTCTTTAATTGCCAATATCTCAACTTTTACTTAAGGTAGAACAATAATTTTTTCACAGACAGAAAGGGAAATGAACAGTCTTCACAGTGATACCAATAACTCCATAAGCTCAAAATTTGACAAGCGCCTGATTTCATCATGTTGTGCCTCAATTAAAACATTACATCTATCCCTGAAACAATATGGTTGTACTTCTTCAATGATCCATACCTAATTGATTTAGTAAGTTTAATATTAATATATGGAAAGTCAGTAAATTCTACAACTCGCTGAATAAGGAGTTTGTCACAGAGGGCTTAGCTTCATAAAGCTCGCAAACAACTTTCATATAAAGATATTATTGTGATATACATCATGACAACATTTGAAAGATGTACATGAACTGGTTTATATCTCTTTAGATAATGCAAGGGCCTTGTCTTGCCATTTGTCCAACCCCACTGAATGGTCAAATTCTTTATGCTTTGATGCATTCAAATAAAAAATTTAACCTATCACTGTGGCATTCTCTTTCTTCACTATTTACATGCAACATCTACATGTATTGAAAAAGCTAGTTCACTAGTGCCTAATGCTTGATGTAAACTTATGACGATGATTTGAATTGAAGTTAAATCTTTACCTGGGACAAACTCTCGAATTGTTGTTATTTGAAAAAAAAAAAAAAAATTCTTTGGACAAAGACTGACAATCTTATTGTTTAAACTAAGGAAAGAAGTATTTGGGGAAATATCAAATTATTCATTTACGATGTGATTTAGCTCAGCTAGAAATCTGTTTTCACTAATTATTAAATGCATCATCATAATTCGTGATGGCAATGTCATTTTCAGTGCAAGATCTATACTCTTAGCCCAAAATTCGCTACAATATGACACAGATCTTTGTCAAACCATATTTAGCATGAAAGCAAACTTTATGAATTACCACAAAATTGATATAGTAGCTAAGTACAAAATTAGAACAGTTTGTACAGCAAAAATGGGATAGAGAGAAAAACTAAGGCTTTCAAGAATTAATGATTTATAGGCTACATTAACCACTGCTTTGAAAACTTCTTTTTTTTTGTGAAAGATCTGCATTTGGATTCAATGGTACAATTAAGGAGATCAAGGTTTAGGTTAAACTGGCAAAGAGAAGATTGCCTGAGAATACTTTCATTTAGATAGAATTATGAAAGATTCCCTTGCACAGCACAAAGCATTGTGATTGTCCAGGGGGCATTGTTTGATGACAGCTTTTGTGATCTTAAATGTAAAGAAATATCTAACCTTGACCCTTATCCGCATTCTTAATCCAAACAATATAGTAATATAGACCTAGATATCTAGGCCTATCAATTTAATCATGTTAGAGGCACTGTATGTGTAAGAATTAAAAATAAATCTAGATCTCGTTCCCAGAGTTGCTCCATGTCATACCCTGGATTTTCTAGTCTGACCTTAAAAAAAGTTAGTAAAGTAACTAAGTGTTGATGTAGAATTAGATCGAGAATCCCGATCTCGCTCGATCTAGATCTAGATCTAGATCTAGTCTTGATCTAGATCTAGATAATAAATCTAGATCTAGCACTTATTTCTGAGGTTCTGTTAGAATTCCCGTTCAGAATATCTAGAAGCCCAGTCTGTCTTTCAGTTGTTCAAAATGTGGACAGAAAGAATAATGAAAAAGTAATAGTTGGCCGAAAGACTGATGACTTGTGTCCCTCAACTCGTGCCTCATGAAACACTTACCAGTTATTTATCTTTCAAATGAACGCCAAAGCTGCGGCCATCTTTGTTTCTAGGGACAATAAACTTCCGGTAACAGAGGTTCAGTAATCGCAAATTACCGACAATAAACGATAGTGGCGCCAACGGTACTAGTAACTGTAACCCATAGACATAATAGTGTAATTATGTCTGTGCTGCCGCCGATCAAACTATCACAGAGATTTAAAAATAATGCCCATCGCTCATAAGATTTTCAGTCTGTCACGTTTTAGTTAATTAACATTTTGTCCAGAAAATGGATGATGCATAACATACTGTCTTACCGTCCCGATTATGGATATTTCAATGTATAAGTTCATTCTAAATATTATCTGCAGTTTGAGATCGATCTAATATATTAACAATCCATATAGCCAATAATATAACTTTTACTACTGCATATAACTACTTGGTGCAATTAGCAAATGATTATTAAGTAAGATATCTTAGAAAGTTCAATGGGTTCAGAAAGTACGGTATATGTTTCGCTTTTCAACCTCGAACGGGACGTTATCTCAATCAGAAAGTGTGCAATCAAGAAAGGAGATACATGTATTTAAAAAATGGAAAAGCAGGAACGGACCAGAACAGGTTACTAGTTGTGCAGGAGGAGGAGAGTCTATTCATTACCTTTGTCATTAATCTAAAGAGTTCAAATCAAACAATAATTGCTTCACAGTACAAAGTTTCATGAAGTTATAGATCGGAGTAGTTTATTATAATTGTTGTATCGGTGTGGAGTCTCCTGCCTTTGCCCGCAGCACTGGTAAATAGGGACATAACTTATGATAGCCTATATGATTTCCACATTTGCTAGCCTCCCTTTGGTAGGGATTGTAGGAGATCTGAGAACAAGGCGGAAATCGAATGGAAACAAGGTAAAGAAGAAATAAAATTAATGAATATAATTTGTCCATTTTAATTTGATTTGCTCTTGAATGGAAACGCAATAAGGGGACACTGTATGAATTTGCGACAAATTTATTTTTTCTGTTCGTTTCGGTTAAGGAGGGGAGAGGGGGAGGGGAGTGAGGGGGGGGGGGGACACAGGGTACCAAACATAGGGAAGCATAAAATAAGGGATATCTAGTTCTCAATGGGTTTTTACTGATGATTTATCTCCAGATCCATTCTTGTCTGTTATACATTTATTACGTAACACTCTTTCCTGGCATTCATGTAGCGCTTTCACTAGGCCTACAAGTACCGGTATCATTAATTTCATACAAGCCCATTGATGTGAGCCAGTATCATTAATCACTGCTATTATATCAGGTATCTATCATATGAAACGTTTTTTTTTTTTTTTTAAATCAGTTTCTGTTACATTGCATTTGCAATTTCTCTTTTGTTTCCAATTTGGTTGAAAGACCTCTTAATGGAACGGTGAATTCTGATCAATCAGTTCTCGTGAAAACAATCGGTAGAAAGACAGGAGGCGCGGACGAGTGCTTGAATTTGAGCAGACAGCTGTACGGACAAATTAGGTTTAAAAGAATGCGCGCGACAATAATAAAAATAAAAACAACGGATTGAAAAATGCAATGAAAAGAACAGCTACGGGCAGGAGAACAATGAGAGAGACATGAGTAGCCTGATAGAAATTGGCGAAGCGTGAAAAAAGACCGCAGGCCTGCCAGGGCATAATGAAAAAATGTATGGGTGCATCAGAGCGCGAGTATGAATTAATAACAGCAACTCTCACAATTACAACTTCCCTGTCTTCCCCATCCCCCTCCACCTTTCTCAATTTTTGTTTCGTTTTTAACTGAACAATGTGTGGATGCATCTGAGAGCGAGTATGATATGGATCTAGACCTGGTAATTATGAATAGCCACGCACATTATTACAATTCGCTCATCTTTTTTTCTTCACTTTTTCCCCCCAGAAAATATCCCGCCCTCCCCTCTCTTATAAAAAGAACATAGCAAATCCACTACATAACTTTCACCCGATGGAGCAGACGAGGACGGACGGCGATCGCCTCACGCGCAGACAGCAGCACACGCGCATGCGTGCTCAATCTATTTTGGGCACGGAAGCCGTGTGTGTGTGTGAGCGTGCACTACTGGACATAGGCCTATTCTGCTGCTGACAAACCCGTAAGTTACCCGATATTTTTCATGTCCTGTGTGTTTGCATGTAATCGAGCCGTGTTGTGGATACAGTCCCCCAAGCGATAGTTAAGCAGTAGGCTAACCCCAGTTTATCCAACGATACAATTCTCTGTGAGCGATTTCTCTTTGGAGGTCGAATGTGTTTATTCCAAGGTGGTTAAACTAGAGCGTTGTCTGCTGTGTGCGACTGACATCGTCTGGAGCAAGTGTTGAGGTCGTTCGCTGTGAGTTCACGGGGAGGATAAAATTAGGGTGAATTGTTTCGTTATTTTTGTCTCTCTTCCGTTTCCCTCACTCACTCTCAATGACCTTCACCGTGGCGTAAGAGACGATATTTGTTATGTCTCACCTAGCACAGAGATCCATTAGCTTAGTCTTAGGGTAACAATACGTAAATCAATTACTGAACGGCGGTGTAGATCTAGATCTAGATCTAGCAGGTCCAAACATCAACATAGACATAGATCTGTGTTAAGAAAGAAAGAAAGAAGAAGAGAGATAAATGTAGACTCTTGATCTAGTAAAAACAACAACAACAACAGAAATAACAAAAAATAAATAAACAAACAAACAACGCACCTTCAGTTGTGATTTTAAAAGAGGAATGTTTCGAAGAAAAATTTATGGGAATTGAATTCACGAATTAGATTAAAATGTGATCGAAAAAAACGGAAAACATTGAACAATAATCACCAATGTGCAGTTCAGGAGTAGGAGTAGGGTCGTATACAAAAACATACAGTTCACTAGAGCACTCCATACCATATAGATATAGTCTATATTGGGACAGTTTTATAGATGCGTAACTATTGTACCGTATTAGCTGCTTATAGCCTAAATCTCTCATATAGGAAAAAACACTCCCCCGAGCTTTTCGTATAGGGAAAAAACACACCTTGAGCTTTTGCAGTGGCACTAGATTTAGTTAATACCATACATGTATATTGTTAATAATAATAGATCTCTATTACCTGTGGAATAATGTGGTTTAACTTATTAACAATGGCCTCCTCCCTCACTGTTTTCTTTCTGCCCTTTGGTTTTTTGCTTGTTTATTTTTTTCCCCAGTGAAGTAATTGACATATTTACTTATGGTAGCATCTGTTGCAATTATGAATCAAGAACATAAGTGCAGAGGCAACATTAGAGCATCTGTTGTTGTTTTTGTAGGAAATGAGTGGAACAACATCATAATAAGCAGAGTGTTTGATGGAACTGTTTACTTATCATACAGTTTTTCCCTGTTTCATCATTCACAAATGATTTAGTTATTTTCTGAAACAATCATGACTGGTGGTGCTTATTTTGCTTGATATATGAAAAAAGAAAAGCTGATGTGATGTTATTTATTATTGCAAATTTGATTTCCACACAGTAGCAAGTACAATGTTTTGCTGGAAATTTTAATATTTACAGTGTCGAACATGAACTAATGCAGTTGTGTCAGTTTGACAGTCCATCAATCAGGAATATTCTTGCTTATAAATTTACAGAAAATGTAGGATGAAAATTTTCATGGAAGTATTTTTCGTATCTTCTGAAAAAAGTCAGTGATATTTTGCACTTGATGGGATGAATGGTTTAGAGGACAAATAATCTCATTGAATTATTCAATACAATCACCTACAGATATAATCAGATTACAAAACAATAAAGAGTTTGAGCTCCTTCTGTCAATTTAGAAATTGGAAAGGGAGATAGGAGGAAGGGGGAGGTTGAGGCAGGGAGAGGGCATATCCCTGCTTGTCATAACTTTTTTGAGAAACTCTGATTATTTAAGGGAAATACTAAGTATACATTATAAAAGAGTTGAAGATGTTTTACAAGGATTAGTCTGTTTTCTGTCAAAATATCAACTCTGTTCATCATGTAATAGAATAAGAAAAATGTAAGTAATGCCAAATTCGACACAGTCTTGTGCCAATTTATAAAGTAGTATTTATCAAACATGTAAGTTTTGATTCAGTATTAATATGTGATTTTATGGGGGAAGATTCCTTCACGGAAATTTAATGTTTGTGAAGGCATAAAACGTGAAGAATTCCACATGGCCATGTGTTATGGAAAACTCTATTTAGACTCTAAGAACTTACATAAGTAATGGGCATTGTTTCTGGCCACCGCTATCATTTCCCTTTGCTAGACACAACAGTATTGAACAATGTAAAGAAGAAAAACAGTCATGCTTTTCTTGTCATTTGAAAGATTGATCACAAAAACAAATTTGACGAAATGATTACAACAGAAAAAAAGACTTTCATATGCTATCAATTTTTCAGTGTTCTGCTAAGTGTTATGTACGTCTCAAGCAAAGAAGACAAACATGATTTTTTTTTTTGTTTAGCACTTCTTGTGACTAACAAAGGAAAGTAGTAGGGCTGTTTAAAAAAAATCCTCATTGTAAATGTTTCTTGATTTACATTCCGTAACTGAAATGATGACAGGGTAATTTGGAGCCTTGGAGTATAGCCTTGGAGGTTTATTTTGCTGTGACTTGACAAATTTATATTTTTAGTTATGAACCTTATGGCTCAAATTTGATTAGGATATGAATGTTTATATCAAATAGATTAATTGCATGTGTATTTGATGTTATGACAGACATGTATACATTTAAGGATTTGCAGGCAGACCATACACCACAACATGACATTTAGGCTGTCATGTCCAGATATCATTGTCCAGTGCAGTTGTACAATACTGTACTTCATTCAATCTGTTTTGTGGAGATAAGATATGAGAGACTACAGAAATTCAGCAATCTCATACAAACTGTCCATGTCTATTCTCTTTACTTGTGGTGAAATTGTAGATAAGCAATTTTACTTTGACATAAAACCTTTGCCACATCATCTGTTGACAGTAGCAATAATCACAATAATGTTGAAAGTGATGTATAGCATAAATTCAGATATCAAACTGCAGTTTCCATATTTTTTAATTGCACCAAGTAACAATTTTCATTGCATACTGTCTTAACTTTAGTGGTTAAGCACAGTTCACTTCAATGGCATAAAACAATATGATGTGGGTGTCATTATTTTCAAAACCAGCAAGTGTCAGTGATGTCAATTGTAATAGATCTTAATTCATTTCCTGGACAGGAGCTCAGAACACACTTGACAGTTTCAAGTATGAGGGCAGATTTAAGGACGTTTAATGATATTTGTCCTGTGTGAGCTAAGTGAGCATGACTGGGATTCACAAATACAAATAAGAGAATGGCAGGCAAAGTGACACTTTTCACTGTGTATGAGTGCATGACTAAAACATTAAGTATCCATTTTTTGACAGAAGGGTGGGGCTTTCTGTTAGACAATTTTTTTTGCTTTTTTTTAATAATATGGATTTAAATGAAGGATTGGGATATTTTTTTTGACATTTGCTCAACTATTGTGAGGTAGTACTTATATAGTCTGGAGTGAATCACTATGGAAGATATTTGAGTTATAATTTGAAGCATTTACAGATTTTGATGTCTCAGAATGTCTATGCATTTTGTGTTCTTTCTTTCTTTCACTTATCCACAGCAACATACAAACTTTGATTTAAAAAATTCAAATCATCTGATATTTCAGTATTTCTTCACAGTTTTTCTGCCGATAGGATTGTTTTCTGGGCCAGTCATCATCTTCAACCTCTTCCCATACGCCCCTCCCCTTTTCACTACAAAGACTGAATTGACAATTTTCATTGTTTGAAACATCTTTGGGCAATTATAGTCGTTTTGTGTTGACTATCACTTTAAATTCATTATTTCTTTTTTTCCAAATGGTATATTGGCCAATTTCACGGTCTATTACCAATAGCGCAGACTGAATTGTTGTGCAAAAGATATAATATATTCATAAATGCTTAATTTTCTGCAGAGCTTTTGTTATTGTTGTAGTTTTATTTTCCTAGGCTGACTCACACCATTACAGACAGACAAATTATATTTCTAGAGGAACCAGAAGCTCTAAAGCTGTTATCAGTATAACTATGTATGCAAATGTTACTGTAACAAAATGTGACAGCTTGTCTGTATAGACTGGGGAGGCAGTGTGGAACCCCACTGTCAGTAGATCTCTTTACCATTGTTATTTAACTCTAAACATGCAGGTAGAAACTGTTAGTATTCCAGGTTTCTATAAGGATATTTTGACACAGTTAAGAAATGACTGTTAATTTTTGAAAGCAATACAAGACAAACATTTTTCCTATGATATTATATGTCATCAGGAACATAATTCAGATTCAAAAAGGAGTTTTTGAACAGGTAAGCTCCTTGACACTTCTAGGATTAATCAGTTACAGACGGAAGGATGGGATACGTATTTTTTTTTTTTTGAGTGGGG
>JBCEWB010060984.1:0-13684 GCA_039654565.1 Peronia peronii
TGAGTGAGTGAGTGAGTGAGTGAGTGAGTGAGTGAGTGAGTGAGTGAGTGAGTGAGTGAGTGAGTGAGTAAGTGAGTTAGTGAGCGAGTGAGTGAGCGATTGAGTGAATGAGTGAGTAAGTGAGTGAGTGGGTGAGTGAGTGAGTTAGTGAGTGAGTGAAGGAGTGAGTGAATGAGTGAGTGATTAAACATTTATGACTAGTGAGGAAGAGATTGAAATATGAGCAGAACTGAGAGGAGAGAGAGAAAAATGGAGATGTGTTGGAACATGAGTGAATGAATGAATGAATGAGTGAATGAATGAATGAACATGAATGACTGAATGGTAAATAAATAAATAAATAAAATCATGACATGAAATAATTAAAAACGGAAATTTTATAATATACGAGAAAACTAGGAGAAACTAAAGGCAGAAATAGTGAACAAGGAAAACAAAATTTAAATCAATTTTAAATCTCTGAAAGGTATTAAGGATATGTATACAAACAGGGCACTAAGGCATGTATGCTGTCTTTGGTTGCAGAGCACTCCATGTTGTTTTTACCTGTTACTGAATCAACGGAGCGTGACACGCAGACAAACCATTCCTTTTAAATTCCGTCGCTCTGCATAAATGAAAAGCCTCCTTTTAATCGGCAACTTGCGAGGAGTTGAGTGTATATACAGCTTCAAAGAATACTCCTAATTCACTGGGAAACGTGAATCAAAGACTGTTTACTTCTTGGATATTTCGCTGGCTTAAGATGTAGATATCCATTATATATTCAGTTTAACACTCTCTGTATCCAAGTCATGAAATACATGTAACTCTTCCTATTCCAGAATGCCTGCATATTAAGATCTGAGAGCTTTTATCAAAATTTCAATAAATAGTGGCTTCTAAGATTCGTTTTCTCTCAAGAAACTTTGCAGAATCTAGCTATACGTATGAAGTTGAAAAAAATTAATTAAAACAACGGCTCAAATTTCCAGTTTGCATAGGATTGAAAATAAAATGTTTAAGAGCAGTTCCTGTGTTCCACACACCAATTCTTTGTGTTTTTTTTTTCTGAAGCCTTTCTTCAAATGTAATACATGGACTGTGGTCAATTCCTGAGTGTGTCCTGGGTAAGTTTTGCAGAGTTATAGAGCCGGCGTAGCTTTCTTGGCAAAAATTAGGCGAAAGATATAACTAATTGAAAATGTCTACCAGCCTTACATTTACTTCGATGATAATTTTGATATGAGTAACTTTACTCTTGCAGGTAGAGAGAAAATGTTGGATGAAAAAGAAATATTTCTGTGTAAACCAGAGCTATAGATCCCAGTCTCTCTTAGTCTGGGTTCTCTCCAGTTGCCTTCACTCTTTTCTAACCTTATACAATTCGCTCTGTATTACTGATTGTATGATAAAACGATGATGATATCACACTAAGACAATAATCATTGACTGATAATATCAGCGGCAACAGAGATTGCACCATAAATATGTAGGAAGATTCAAATGAACGAGTAAAGGTATAGAAACAGAATAAAATCTAAAATCTGAACTACGACAAACACCGAGTAGAGAGAAAGTTCACGCACAATTACTGGAATGTTACGCAGTTGTAAGCCATTACTTGCGCGAAATTCAAATTCGCCACTGTTAAAAGGCACATGAGTTACGTTTCTTTCTATCCCATTTCAATTATAGAGTCAATTCTAAATGTAATTAAAAAGAGTCTTTGAACCATTCACCAATCCAGCCTTATGAAATCTCCCCCAAGTTCCCCTGTCCCTACAGGAGGCCTGTCCGTGACAAAACGCTGGCCGACCATTTTGTACTGGCTCACATTTTTTATCTCCCCATCCGTTTCATTTAATGTCATTCCCGCTGGTGACCCCCACCAAAGTGGTTACTACGGGCCTGTTGATCCCCACACACGCACAGGACAAGGAAAACTCGAGGCTAAAATTAAAACTGTCCCTGCAGAAATGTCTTCACTTTCCCCGCCGCTGGTTTGATGAGTTAACTCGGGATACTGCGGCCATTTTTTGCTGCCAAAATGAGTCACATGACCCAGCTTCACCGACCGAGATCAAACATGGCCGTGAAGTCTACCTGAATAAATCTGTCCGCTTGGAGTGATGGTATCACGCAGGTTTCCATATTAAAAGGACATTAATCTTGGTCTTTGCTGGCGCTTGGATCTTCCCGCCCCAGGCTGTAGTAACATGTTGGGTTTATTGCTTAGCTTCGAGAAGCTGTAGATATTATGTCCCTCGCTTCACCGTTCGTGACTTAACCATTAAACCCAATAGATAGGTAAAAACTGTCTCTGTAAGTTTATATCACCCTGTAATCCCTTCCACCTGCCCCACTTTGAATTCCCAACCACAATCGTTTTCTTTATTTAACGCCACGTGTATCATTCTTTTTATTATCTAAATCAGACTCTATGTAAGACTACACATTATCATTATCTTCACGGTTATGTATATAAATCATGATAGCATAACTTACAAGATGTTCATTGGTGTCTTACTCTGACAATGCAAACATTGAGGTAACAAAAGAAAGTGAGGATGACATGGTGCAATCCCGTGCAAATCGCATCACTTGTAACACCAACGGTCTCGTATCATCATTGTTGTCATTCGTCGGCACTTTTATCATCATCATCATCATCATACTCATCATCCATCATGATCATCATATTATCATCATCCATCATCATCATCATCATATCCTTATCCATCACCATCATCATCATCATATTATTATTATTATCATCATATCATCATCTATCATCATCATCATCTTCATCATCATCATTCCTGGCCACCATTAGATTACAACAACAATACTAGTAACTATAACAACAACGACAAGAATAAGGCAACACTTACACCAATGGCAGTTTCTAGGATGACAAGACCAAAACAAGAGCAAACTTGTCGTTGAACTAACAGAGACAGACATACATAGCAATTCATAATGGGAAGAAAGATTTAAAGTAATTAGAGATCCAGAACGGGACTACGAAAACGTTTCTGCAGACTTTCTGTAGGCTCGAAACCAAGCCTACAACCATCTGAAGAAAGCAAACTGGTGCACCACTTCTCCTGAGATCCCCCGAGGATTCCATGCGGAGGTGTTCAAGATGATAATGATGATGATTGCCCCGATGAAGAACCAAGAGGATTCGAAAATTTGGCCAGTACCATCACTTTATTAAACCTTTAACATGTCTTAGTTCTACAGACTGTCGTTTGTTTATTTTACAGTCTAAAACGTTTGTTGCCGATAGACAATCCATCTTAAATTCTGAGATATTTCTATGAAGTGATGATGATGATGACGATGATGACTTACATTTTATATTTTCATTATTGCCCCGACGAAGAACCAAGCGGGCTCGAAAATTTGGCCAGTGACATTAGTTTATTTTATTACCTAATTACCAAATTCTTCATATTGTTTTTCCACTTTTTTGATGTACTTCATTAGTTGCCGGTGAACAGTCATCTTAATTTTAAGACATTTTTCATAAAATGATGATGATGATGATGACGATGATGATGATGATGAAAGTGTTCATCAAACAATGATGAAACAACCAAACACAAGAACACTGACAGGGTGTTTCTGAAACAGCATATGCACTGCCATGTCCACCAGCAATAGCATGGAACAATGCAGAACCTGAACCATCACATCAAACAACAAATGGCAGTAACAATAGAGAGAAATAATCAACAAAGTAAGACGCAATTTGCTTATGATTTGTTTCTTTATTTTCTAGATATCACATACGATGCAGTTCAAAATTTTTCACCTGCTTCATCCCGAAATGAAATAGTAGCAAATCTTCTCTTTGAAAATAAATTCCTAATATGCGAAACGCCTTCATCATGTGCATGAATATACATACTTCAGTACGTGCAGCTCACTAGAGATCCCTCATACATTCCATTCATCCATCAATTAATACGGATATTACTTTGTGCGTGGATGTCCATATACCATCATATTCTCTCTCTCTCTCTCTCTCTCATTCTCTCTCTCCACCCTCTGTCTCTCCATGTATTCTCTCTGGCACATGTCTAACATCTTGACTCATTCGGTCACTTCTACTCATCATTTCATGTCGTTTTTTTTTTTCTCACCTTCTCTTCCTTAGTAAGAGTCACACATACAACATGGGCGGTACTCGGTGATAAAAGAGTGCGATATGTACAAATAACGTAGATCTTGACCGAATCAGCAGTTGAACACCACTACGGCAGTAGATAAGTCGGGAAGTAGCTGCTAAGAGGGACAGGCACATGTGAGGAGATGACAGAAAACATTCACACCAAGTTTCCATCTCCATTCCTTCCGCCTTTCTCTCCCCTAAATCCCTTCTCTGTCAGTCAGTCTGTCTATCTGTATGTCTGTTCATATGCCTGTCCATCTGTCTACCTGTCTGTTTTTTTTCTCTCTTACCCAAGTTTCTGTATCCTCTCTTCTTTCTTCCTCTTACTTTTTCTCTCATTCTCTCACCATCTTGCCATAATCATGATAATAATAATAACAACAACAGGGTCATGTACAGCAGTGACCACATCCTCAGTTCACAACACATCTCCAGCTGCATTCAGAGATAGTCCGGGCTAGAGATATCAACTGTACAATGGCCAGATAATATAAATTGGTCCCAGTGTCAAAGGAATAACGTAACAACATAAATTAAAACAACAATAAAACAACCACCTGCATTGTGTCAGTAATCGATTAAGCACTTATCACTCGGGCAGAATTTCAGCAAAGTATATAATAACATTTTCTTTTCTTTCTAATTAATCATCAGAAAACCAAAACAAAGGAACCTAAAAAATAGAGATATTGATACTTCAGCGTTCTTTCTGTTCTCTGAAATCTAAACTAAATCAGTAACATTTCTACAAAGTCAATCATTAACATACATGCCTCCTGAACTTAAGAAAAAAATCACATATTTTATGGACAAACAAAAAAAGGACACGAAATGTCATCACCGAATCAGTTGTTTACTCGATAATACACCTAACGCCACATTTTGAAATTTTGAAGGATGAAAACGATAACACTAATAGCGGCACATCTAAAAAAAAAAAAGTCACCAGCCAAGGCAGAATGCTAGAAAACAATGAGAAAGCAGTCAAGTCTGCATTTAAATACAAAAGATTTCTCGCCTCGGTTGCCCTGGGCTCCCGAAATACACAGTTAAATCAAAATTTGTTCCAGTTTCTTATAAGACATAAGGCCACTGAACAAATATATAGATCCACCTACTTTTACATTTCAAAATGTTCAAAGTCCGATTTGGTTTGGTAAGGATTTTCATAATATATTATCACATAATAGAATATTACAGAAACAGGCCAAATACTTGTTCTTTGGTTTCCAAACGCACACTCACAGACAATGAGGATCATGAGTTTTGACTGGATTCTGTCAAGATAACTTTCAAAGGAAGTGGGGAAGATGTAATTTAAGAGATCTAAAGAAATGAAAAAAGGTTCAACTGGTGCACTTCAGCTAACAATAATGAAGAAATAATACGAAGGATAAACAGTTTTCTGAAGAAATATAATTAGACTAGATGGCCTCACTTCACAGATAAAACAAAATACTAGGACAAAAGGCCTTTTTAAATTTTTTTTTTAATGCACTAATGATATGAACTTCTGCGAATGGGTACAAACAAATGAAGAGGCCTGATTTTATTTTCTGGTCAATTGTCGCCTGCATGATATACGTGACTCTGCTATAGATAATTTCAAAATCTCGGATTCCTTGAATGGATATGCAAAAAATCTGGCCAGTGATTGATAAATTGATAATACAGTTTGTTTAACTTTATAGTTTACTGTCATAAAGTGACATACTACGGGTGATCCTGCTGCAGAATATGTATGCTATATCTATATCCAGTAATTCACGAACTTCCCCACAGGAACAAGTAGACATGGATGAATGTCAGAATGAGCACATGCCTGGTAATGACCGGCAGTTACGGGCAAATAGGCAAATACTCCAATTTTCTGGCAGAGTGTAGTAACCTCTGAGCCTGCACTTGAACTCTTGATTGTATTGAAGTGCAGTAATAATCCCCGGCTGATGCTAACTCAATTACGGTATCATCTGCTGGAAGTGAATACTTCCTCTGTTTAGTGTATCATGTCTATGTGTGTGTGTGTATTTTTGTGTGCATACACGCGTGTGTGTGGGATGTATATGTGTCCTACCGTTTGTCTGTCTGCAAGTCTGTTAGTCTGTTTCTGTTATTTGTCTGTCCATGAATACATGTATACATATGTCTGACTGGTTGTCCATCTATCCCTTCGTAACTTACAGCAAATTTGTCCTCGTTTCAAAACGAAATCAACTTTTGATAGAGCAGACTGTTTCATAATAAATGAGGGGAACTGAAAATAAGCTAGATCTATTTGTTTTTAATTCGTGTCGTGCACATGGTTTTACCAGTTGGCCGGTTTGACATTTCTCTCGATCGCGAGTTTTGACCTTTAGCTCGTGCTCCATATTAACTCTGATCACCTAAACGGAAGCAGAACCGTATAATAAAAAACATTAACAAGAACTACGTGACTAATTTCATTTTATAGAGTGTAATTTGTCTGGCTGGCGTGGCGCACAGAATTTACGAACAGAACGGCACGAGATGTGAACATAGTACAATTCACACATAATTCACACGTAATTCTACACTGACAAAATGGGATTGCGTGTCACAAAATAATGCGTCACTGATATCGTGGCATTGTGACACGGACTGAAGACTACACAGGTTTTGGCACGTACAGGGCAAAGACATATCAGAAAATGTTACGATATTTCACAATGGTGATACTATTTGGATGGATTATGACAGCATTGTATGGGGGTGCAAAAATAATTGACACACAAGGCATGGTGAAAAAATAAGATATTATGTTCAGAACATTATGATTGATCACATTTTTATACAGTAAACAATACATATTAATTATGTTTACAGTGTGCCATTTTGTCTGTTACGATACGAAAAAGTGTTTACTATATAACACAACCACAGATCTCCACACACAAATATTTCATGACGTATTAATTTTCACTCGCTTATTCACAAACAGGTGCATATCCAATGATGTGATGTAAGGTAAGGTGAAATAGAACGGTGGCGTTTCAACTTTTCTGTATAGATCTAGGCAGTGAATGATTCACAGAACAATCTCTGCATAATATGATGCGTTCGTCAAATTATACTTTCTTTAAAACAAGGGAAAACAAACAAACAAATACCCCCCCCCCAAAAAAAAACCCCACAAAAAACAAAAACAAAACAACACCCCTCCCCCTCCCCCCAAAAACAAACAAACAAATATTGCATGACTGCATCAATTGTCCTTCTCACACTGTTTTCTTGCGTCAGTAACAAGTGTGACACTGATTCATCATTTTAAACACATTATCTGTCCGTCTTGAATTGTATAATCACTGTTTTGTACTTCATCCGACTTCAATGATACATATTTATTTAAAAAATGACACGAAACGACGCGACACGCAACAGAGCACTGGAAAAGACCCTTCAGATAGAGTGCTTCCCCCTTTCCCATCTTCCTCCGTCGCCCGTACATCTAATATTATTCTATTTTCAACGTCCCTCTCATAGTTCTTTTCAATTTATCTTCCCCATGTTTACTTCTATTTCAATGAACGTATAGCTTTAAAAAAAAAAAAAAAGCCACCAAAAAAAAAACCCAAAAAACTGCCAGGCAGCTGCTGACGTACACCCTCTGACTGAGCGAGTGATATCCCCCTTCTGAGGGTTATCTCCATTTGATGACATTAATTTATGCTAATCAGAGTGAATGCGCGATCGCTCATCCGATATCTCGGGGACGCAATCGCCGATTATGGAAATGAGACGATTTGCCCAACAGCAGTTTCTCACGATGTCAGCCTGTAACAGCCACAATGACCGTGTGACCCTCCCTCCCTCTCTCTCTCTCTGCACGTCCATCAACGCATCCATCCGGTCCATGTTTATCTCTTTCTATCCAACAGTCTCTCTTCGTAAAACAGTATTATATTTTTACAACCTTTCAAAATCGCACAGAGTAGAATTCTTTCTGTCCTAAGACCATGCCCAATTTGGCCAAATAGTTTGGGGGGGGGGGGTGTTAGAAATTTGGAGTTTTTAAAAATATTCATCCGATTAACTGCCGAAGTTCTTCAATCTGCATAACATACACACCGGACCTCCAAAATATATTCGCCGTTATCCGAGATGGCTACACGTCGGGTTTTTCTACCCAAGAAGACAAAGGACCTTTGAATAACTGAAAAAATAGAAGAATGCAAAGAAAAGAAAAGGTTGTAATTTTTCCATTCCAATGTAGAATTTGAACCAGCCACAATTCCATCGAGAGGCAGAGCCCTAACCTTTCGCCCACTGCGTCCACCGTGGAACCCGTTACGTCGCTTCATTCACTACTCATGCCCGCGTATTTATTCGTCCGTTCCCTGATTTCCCACTTAAACTTGTCAACTTGATTGACACACAAGCCATAACTCATATGGCCACTAACGCAACTGTCTGAACAGTTACTGTTAAATTTAACCCTTTTGAGACTTGTACCATTGAGCCTATCATGACCCTTCTGCCTGAGCTCCTGAGCGATTTATGTCTTTATATTATACACTACATATGAAGCAAATGTAATTAGCTGTTTTGATTGATAGATGAATAATATGAGGTTTAAGTACATAATGCGATGTGGTCCTGCTCACCATGACGATTGTATCGATAGTTTTTTCGATCCATGAATTGATTTACCATCTGTGTACCAGTGACAGTGCTCAGGGGGTTAATGCGCACTTACAGACTTAAATAATCACTTAGCAGAAATAACACGCATGCACCTACACACACTTTTTTCTTTTCTTTTTTTTTCTTTTCTTTTTGCCCACTAAATCAAACAGTTATCCCAATGTGAATTGATACATCAACCTAAACCAAACTGAAATGCCGGCTTCTCTAGGAAATATTGCTTGCCATACAACTTAGCGACTGGTTTTACAAACATCGCCCCATAATAGAACACAAGTTAACGCAAGTTTTTTTTATAGACTTTAGATAAGTTGCCGGCGACTGTCAAATCTAACCAAACTATGCCATTTTTGTTTCCTGTTTTCCTGAAAATTCCTTTTGTTAAGTACTTCGTATCCTATTTTTAAAGTGAGAAATAAGAATGCTGTACAGAGGTCCTCATAATCTGGCACAAAGCTAACCCGAACTGAAAGAGCTTTTTCTGGTACGTCACTTCTGTTTCAATATAGCGTTGGTTGACAATGAAATAAATGATCGTTGAACCAAAAATGTGGAACAACAAAAATAGACAAATAAAAAAAATGAACTATATATTATGTATATATATTTGAAAAACAAAGAAGAAGAAGAGAATGGATGGAAGGATAAGATTTCTGTGATTTGAATGAGCTATTTCCAAAACTAACAAATGGAATGGTTCAAACAACAAAATGAAACGATTTTTCAGCTCTCATTCTTTCTGTTTTTTTTCCTTTCTCCTTCATACCCACACCCTCACACCCATTCAGTCACAATATCATTATTGTAACCAACAAACATTATATAGCAACTCTGCACAAGAAGGATGCTAAACATGTGAAAGGACATGGGAAATAACACACTACATACAACCTTCAACATTTGTTCATGCCTCTACCAGGATCAAAAACAATTTCTGTCACAGCTCTGCATGTCATTCTTTCCAATGTCAAGATCTCATTTAGGTTGAGAAAGTTGCTTGACTTGCACCGTAGGTATACTTAGCAAGGAAACAAATAGGAAAACATACATTTTAGGTTTTAAAAGAGAAAAATTAATAACTGGACGTTTGGGCATTGATATGTAATTATATTGTTGAGTAAATTTCCTTTCTTCAAAGTGAAGAAGCAAATGTTGATGCAAATGAAAAAGGATTCAGTGCTATAGTCGTGGCATTAAGGGAAAAACGATGGTCATTTCCTGTCATGCTGTCAACTAACGAGAACATTAGAATAACGACCATTGACAGGGGTCAAGCAGCATACAATCACATATTCATCTTCGATTTTCCACATCATGTGTTTCTTGCCAAATGTTCCAAACACGCACACAAAATGTTTATATACACACATACATTTGTACATATATAATTATACAAAATTAAACGCATTATGTCTGTCATAGATAGCCCTAACTTATCACACAGAAATTCCTCACACCAAAGTGTTTAAATTTCAGATATTCTTGTCTCCTCGCTGGTGAATTTCCTTCCCTATCTGAATCCAAACTTGGTATCAAGAAATGTCCGTGTGATGTTCAAGTTTCAAGTCGATAAACCCGATGCACCAGCCACAGGCATTCCAAGGAATTAAGATAGCACCGGAAATAAGGCTCAGTGTACGTGGCCAATGTTCTGCTACTTCTCAGGCATAATCCCATTCACAGGCTCACGGCCGCCAGCTCGGCAGATCATCGTTGTGATATGTAATGAGTTAAGCCAATCTTCATTTCCTCACTGTAACTATTGTTGTATTGCTCCATTACATTTCGAGGATATGCCACCAAAATACATAGCCCACCAGCGTGTGAGATCAAAATAGTCATATTAAGGTCGTTTTACACCCATGTATGACGTTGCTACACGAATATGTCAAGTCGTGCTTGACCTATGGCACTGAATCAAATTCCACGATGAGCTTCTGTCTTGCACCAACACCATGGTTAATTTAGATGACCGGTCAGGAATCAATTCCTCTAAGAGAAACCAATGCTTACTGTATTATTGGTCGTATTCTGTCACATGGAGGTCAGTTTCTCATGTCTTTTTGCCCCTAATAATGGCCTTCTTTCCACAGACACTTAAATATCTGTGGTCTAAAGCCCCTTGCATAGCCAAGCGATGTTGAACAAGAGTAAGTGACGAAGACACAGAAATTGACCACGCAGTTCAACCTGACTGGATCTTCTATCCCTCATAGTGTAAACCTGTCAAAAGACAAGATTGCTACAGTTTGTTTGAGAAAAGTCATGCAAAATACGACAATAAGGATGTGTTTGTTTGTTTTTTCTCCAAAGTTAAGTCATCTTGTCGATATCCGGAGACAATCATGGGTAACAGCCAGCCAGCTAGTCTGACGGATCTGAGGTCCATTTCTACTCTTGCATTACCGCGGCAGAACGGGGAGGGCAATTTCTGAGGTCTGTTTTATCTATTGGATGGATAATACGAGAATCTAGGACTTAACAAAAAATGTCCATGCTCAGCTGTGTGAACATTCCACCTCGTGTTGCATGCGTCGCCATTCGTGCAGATAGACAGCACAGCGGAGAGTCAGGGAGCTAAGCCGCACGCGCCCCGTCATCAGGAAATCTCCGTCTCCTGGCTTCATGCCGCACTTCTGTGGCACCGTCACGTGACCGGTCAGATGGGGATCTGATCTCTTGACGCGGTGGAAGAAGTGGGGTTCCCTCTGGTGGATGATCTGCTTGACCGCCAGCGTGATGTTGGCCTGTTCCGTGACGTCACTCGGATGCACATGAGCCATGCTGCCCACCACAACTGTAAGAAACAGAGAGAAACATCAGTTTGATAATTATAGATTCCACAGCAATACTTTTTCAAGGGCTCCATTCTACTTCGAACATAAAATGTGAACAGGCTTAAATGGAAATAAAAAGGAAGGAGGGAGGAAAGGAGTTTAGGATAGCTTTCCGAAGTAAAGAATCCATAACTAGCTTTTGACCAATTCCACATTATAAACTACCCGATGAAAATAAGTATGATTTAAGTAGGACAGAGGCTAAAAGAGGGGTATTGAGGGTAAACGTAACAAATTCCGTATACAGTTTCTACTGGTTGTCTCTGTGTTTTCTTAGTCGCGTCACGGAGAGAAAAACACACTGCAGAAAAGATGATATTGGCAAAATCACTCTCATCGTACTCATCTAATGGGATTGCACACTCGAACAAGTTAGTGCTAAATAGGAATCGGTCCATATATGAATATGCTGATTAACCAAAAAGAACTCTCTTTCTTTCTTTTCTTTTCTTTCTTTCGTTTTTTCTTCCTTTCTTTCTTTCTTCTTTTCTTTTTTGTTTCTTTTTTCTTTCGCTCTTTCTTTCTTGTACTGCAATATAAGAAATTATTGGAAAGAAAAGCAGTCTGTGCGGAATCTGACCGACTTTGAACACCCCACTAAAATTGACAGGCAATCCGGATTTGCTGATATCGTACACACACAGATATGAGCACACACGACTCTGGAAAGGGCAGTGCATTATATACGTGCTGTGTATTTTGGCAGTCTGGCTTAGCAGCTGTAATAATTATCAGTGGGCACATGCAGGCGTGGGGAGAGCAGGCTACAACCACAGACAGCATCATGAGACAGCATCCGGCAGACCCTGGCATGGCACCTCATGGCTGGGCTTGTTCGGCTAATGCACCGTCACCTTTGACCCGCGCAGTGTCATGACCAGGATTTATTTTGACAAGTCCAAGCCCTATGTTTGGCGCTAGTGCGAATGGCACTGCTATCACAACACCCCTGGTGCTGGCTGGGATGGCACAGTGTGACGTGACTAAGGGGATGTGGGGGATCATGAGGGATCAATTCAGCTGGACCGTCCCTGGCGACCCCCAGTCTCTTCCGTCCGCTCCCCCGGACCTCCCTCTCTCCTTCTCCAGTCCCACTCTCTCCATCACCGGACCATGGAATTTCGTTTCTAGCTACAATTGTATGTCTCATTTTGACATTTCAAGCATCACAAATTTCACTAGTAAATTTCAGTTGGTGTTACTGCAATATCGATCAAAATCGGACAAAATTTAATACAAACCATTTTTTTTTTTTTTTTAATGACACCATATAAAACAGTGTTGTTATTAAGTCCGATGAAGGCACGTGAACGACAACTAAGACACCAGCCGTGTGCTTAAATAATTATAATATAGTTACTCGTTCTTCTTCTGGAGTACAGATCATCCCTCTCACGAAGGGCCTATCGTTCCGAACACCTCTGAGCGAGATCCAAATAAGTTTGAAAAAGTAGCCATTGCATTCATAGGAAAGGGTTTATATAACTTCACATTATTTCGCAAAAATGAAACAGACAGATTAATACGTCACTTTGTGAGAATATGATTTTCACATTGCTGCATATCTAAGACGGTTCTTTGTGCGATGGCTAACGAAGCAATGCGCATGTCCATAAAATCTATTCATTGAATTGGCCCTTGTTTGCGATTATGCTGTCTTACTCCACAGGGCCGCTAGTTTTGTAAAAAAAAAAAAAAAATGTTTGTGTCCTAGTGCTACAACAGCACATCAGTTATCGGCAAGAGAATGTAAGCTGAACAGCTGGGTGGAAAATTGCTATTACTCTGCATGTGACAGGCGAGGAGACCTTGTGACCGAATGGCCATGGCACACAGAAGTCAGGATTGCCATAAATATGACACTGCCAGGTTTAGGGAGGATGACACTAATCAAACAACACCTGTTTCTTCACTCATAAGGCGTGGACTGATTGCTCAAGCCACAGGATGGGGGACGCAGTGGCTCTGTGGTATGGCGTCTGCTCACGGAGAAAACGGGCCGGGATCGACTCGCGGGTCCTGC